>JAXQQM020090426.1:0-36074 GCA_034641835.2 Pinus albicaulis
CTGTCTTTCCTGACGAGCGTTGATCTAGTGCAGATCGACGGTCTATACCCACTCAACCTAAAACGGCGGGGAAGTGAAAAATCAAAGTGAAAAGGGTTTTAATTGGGGGTTTCTTGGCTTTTAGCGCTTGGCTTCAGGGCTTAGGTCGCATGGAGGGAGGGCTAAAGTGAATAAGCCCTCGGGGGCTTAATTCTTTAAAATGTTTGGAGAGATGTTGTTTAGGCCTTTTAAAGGGATTTTGGGGATTTTTTGGCCTTTAAGTGCCCGATTTCGGGGCTGGGTTTATATGAGGAAGGGGGCTATCGTTATAAGCCCACAGGAGCTTAAATCCTTCATAGTGTAAAAAGGGTGTTTAAGCCAAAAAATAGGGATTTTCAAGCCAAATGAGTGGTTCTGGTAGATGAAAGTGATGGTTTTTTAAACCAAATAGAGGGAAATACATAGTTTAAAAGTGATTTAGGATGGTTTAGAGGTCATAATGAAGGATTATAGAGGGGTTTTATGGAGGGAAATATGAATGAAAAATGGGGAATTTGTGGGAATTAAATGGAGAAAATGGAGGCCTTTTTGAAGCAGTCTCTTTCATAAAATAGCAGGGCTTTTCAATGGAAACATCAGTGATGATTTATTCAAAGGACAGAAGACACATTAAGGCTTCAATAATGATAGATTTTCAAGGGAAATGTTTCTCTTGAAGAGTTAGAAACATACTTAGCCACTGGTTTTCCATGCCAAAATTTTATAGGTGGCTAACAATTTCAATGTTTAGTTGATTAAATAAGAGGTTACCATTTTTCATAAAATGTTTCAGAGGGAAACTATTTCTGAGCCTTGTTGATCATGGTGTTTCAACTTAGTGCCCTCTAGTGCCATTATTCATAAATTGTTCCAGACAGAAAATGTTTTTGAGCCTCATTTATCATGGTGTTACAATGTTTGGTTTATTAAATAATAAGTATCGGAGAACCACACCTCTGTCACCTTAAATTGATTCCTTAAACCAATAATTTTGTACCGTTTTAAAATTTACGTAGTATGATGCGAACCGAATCATATCAACAATTTTGGATTTTTCAGAATTTTTCGACGAGACTGAACATGATAACTATAGTTCCATCAACAAGAAAGTCATCCATATATGGTTTGTGATAATATTGAAAATTATCATTACCTTGCATCTCACTCATTACGTAGAGATCCCAATCCAATGCCAAACCGTCTTTAGAGAGTTGGTTTGCTTCTTTATTTCTTATATATTATGATACCCTATGTGAATGTATCTATTATTCAAGTCAAATATATGGCAATACCTCTCTCACTATTTCCCTAGTTTACAAGCTAATTAGGAAAGAGTAGTATAACTAGCACAACCACATTTACTAATGTGGTTGATATACAGATAGGCATATTAACATAGATCTACAACCACATTTACCAGATAGACTTATATCCAACAACCATCATATTGATAACTGTTAGATGTATTTGCTTAAAGACTAACTATTTTTGATTATTTTATACTTATATATTTATAATTGTTATTTTGTATATTAATATAATATTAGAAATTACATAAATTTTGCTAATGCATTAATAGTTATATTTAAAACTACAATACAATTCACATATAACATAACAATAACATCTAGTTATTATTAATATTATGTATTTATTGTGACCATTATTTTATCCTTAATAATGATTTTATATTTAGGAATATAATTTTCAATGTATCTTATCTAATTACTTAGAATATATTAATAATATTAACTAGATACACATTAAACTAGAATATATATATATATATATATATATATATATATATATATATATATATATATATATATATATTATATAACCACATATAATAATATATTACTTAATAATAAAATATATAGTATTATAAAATTGTGTTAATATATTAATACTTATAACTCAAATTATAATATAATTCACATATAATATAATAATAGTATTTTATTTTTATTTATAATAGGTATTTATCTCTCACAAATATGATTATCGTGAATAATTATTATATATTTATTAATATAAATGTTAATATTTTTTATATATTTATTTAAATTAAATTAAAAATGTCAAATATATAGATTATATATTAAACTAAAAATATTATTATATAGAGTTAATAAACTCAAGAAACTAAAAAATATTATAAACATGGTTAATAAACTCAAAGAGTTAAATTATAAACCGAACAAATTATTAACATTATAAACCCAAGGCACCAATAAACCCAAGGGTTTAATATCATAAACCCAAGGGTTTAATATCATAAACCCAAGGAATTATTAAACTCAAGAACTAATGTTATAAACCCAAGTGATCAATAGACCCAATGGATAAATATTAAAAACACAAGGAATTAATAAATCTTAGGAATCAATTAAATGCAATGGATTAATAAACCCACGTGATTATTAATATTATAAAATTAAGCTGATAATAAACCCAAAAGTTTATATTATAAACACAAGGGATAAATATTATAAACATAAAGGATCAAGAAACCCAATGAATCAATATTAAAAACACATGGGAATAATAAACCTTTGGATTAACATTTTAAACCCATGGGATTATTAATATTATAAAACCAACAAATTAAAAATCCAAGGGATCAATATTAAAAACCCAAAGCATTAATAAACCCTAGGGATTAATAAACCCTAGAAATTAATATTTTAAAGTAAAGGATTATTAATATTATAAACCTAAGGGATTAAATTATAAACCCAAGGAATTATTAAAATTATATATGCAAGGGACTAATAAACCCAATGGTTTAATATTATAAACAAAATTAATTAGTAAACCCAAGGGATAAATATTATAAACCTAAGGGATCAAAAAACCTAGGGGACAAATATTAAAAACACAAGGGATTAATAAAACATAGGAATTAATATTTTTAACTCAAAGAAGCGATAAAACCACATTATTATTAATAATATAAACCCTAGATATTGTGAATATTATAAACCCAATGAATTAATAAACCTAAGGGCTAAATATTATAAGCCTAAAGGATTAATATTAAACCCTAGGAGTCCCAAGAGTTAGCTCAACTGGTCAAGTCCCTGCTACTAAGTACTTTGCCAGTTGGGAGGTCACGGGTTCAAATCTCCTTGATGCCCTTGGGGTTAGGCCTCATGTGTAAGGCCGATGGTTAGATCCCCTCGGGAGGGTCTTCCAAGATTTTTACGTGGACATTGCAAGTACATATGTGTGTGGACACATTGGATTCATGAACCGCAAGTGAAAAAAAATATTAAACCCTAGGAACAATATTTAACCCTTAATATTAAGGTTTAAATAACTCAAGGGAATATTAATATTATAAATACAAAGGATCAATGTAACCAAAATTAGAAAACTCAAGGGATTAATATTATAAACCAAATGAATCAACAAACCCAAGGGATTAGTAAAATTATAAATAATGTAAACAAAAATGATTAATAAACCCAAGAAACCAATAAAGTCATCAAAATAATTAATAAACCCTAAGAATTAATATTTTAAACTCAAGGGATTAAGAAATGTAAATGATTATATTATAAACCTAATGAATTATTAATATTATAAACTGAAGTTACTAATAAACCTAAGGGTTTAATATTATTAACGTAATGAATTTGTAAACACAAGGGATAAATATTATAAACCTAAAATATTGAAAAATCTAGCAATCAATATTAAAAACACATGGGATTAATAAACACGAGGAATTAATATTTCAAAAATAAGGAATTAATCAATCCGTAGGATTATTAATATTATAAACCCAACGAATTAGTAAACCCAAGGGGTAAATATAATAAACATAAGATATCAACAAACCCAAATTATTAATAATAATTATTCATCATCATCATCATCATCATCATCATCATCATCATCATTATTATTATTATTATTATTATTGTCAAGGGAGGAGGTAACTCCCCCAAAAACTGAATTGAATTTTAATTGAGGGTGCACGCAATTATATACATGGAGGGAGAGACTCTTGGGATTCATGTCCCATTGTCTCTTCATATTACGCTCTCCTTATTTTATATTTAGAAAATTTTACATTTTCACCCAATCCTAAGCATTAGGTGCCAACATTTCCTTACCACCCGCCCCCCCTTTATATGAAGGGATGTTGGTGAGTCCAGGCATCATTCTGAAACTTTCGAACTTTTATCTTCCAAGCACTTTGGCGTGGATATATGAAATCTACTCATTTGTGGAACAATGACGTAGATGGATTATCTTGGCCTCAACATGATGTCGAATCATATGGTATTTTGTATTGATGTACTTCATTCGATCATGGAACTTTGGGTTGTTGGCCAACTTTATTGTAGAAGTGTTGTTGATCATGAGTGGAGTTGAATGCATTTGTTTCATCTTCAAATTTTCCAGAATTTTCCTGAGCCGCACAATTTCCTTTTTTGCTTCAACTGTTGTCACATATTCTTCCTCAGTTGTGGAATCTACTAGAACTGATTGTTTGCGTGATCTCCAGGAAACAAATCCTGATCCAAGACTCATAATATAACCTAGAGTGTATACCCCAGTTTCTTTGTCTCCATCAAATTTTGAATCAGATTATCCAATCAAGTGGAAGTCACCCACCTTTATATACTTGAGTGGAAATTCCTGAGCCACTTTCAAGTAATTTATAACTCTTTTCACAGTAGATCAATGTCCCTCACAAGACTTTTGCATAAACTTAGAGAGGATTCCAACAACAAATAAATTTTTTGCTATGGTAGTAATCATTTGATGAGACTTACTATAAATTATCTAACCGTGGTGCATCCTCAAATGTTGTTCTTTCAATGGATGTGAGCTTCAAGTTTTGTTCCATTGGAGTAGTAAAGGGATTGCACTTAACCATGCCAAACTTGTTCAATAGATCTCCAATGTACTTCTGAGAGAGGAATATATACATAATATGTTGAGTTACTTCAATACCAAGTTAGTAGTGGACATAGCCCAAATCAATCATTTACAAACTTTTCTCAATTCCTTCGTTATTAATGGAATATAGCTCACATTTTTTCGTGTCATCAAAACATCATCTACATAGACCACAAGATATACAATTGTTTTTCAAACTTTCTTGACAAAAAACAATTCATCATCAAGATCATAATTTTTGAAGTTAAGTTTCAAAATAATCTCAATTAACTTCTCATACCAGTCTCATGATGTTTGCTTTAAGCCATAAAAGTATTTTACAAGCTTGCATACTTTGTGTTCTTAGACCTTCACAAGAAATCCTCTCATTGGGATGTAAAAACATTAACCTTTATATCTTGATTCAAGAAATAAATTTTTCCATCCATCTAATGGACTTTCCAACCATGCTTAGCTTCCAAGGAAAAGAGTGTTGGGATTGTAGCCCATTTTGTTGTGGCGGGGAATGTCTCCTCATAATCAACCCATTCTTTCTGTGCAAAACCTTTTGCAACAATCCTGATTTGTGCTTGTCAAGTGAGCCATAAGCTTTGTAATTGTTATTAAAACCCCACTTACAACCAATTGGTTTGGCTCCCAATGGAGGATCAACCAACTTTGAAGCAGGATTATTTATCAAGGCATCATATTCCTTATGCATTTCTTCATTTCATTCATCATGAGAAGAAACTTCTTTGAAGGAAGTTGGTTCAAAATCTCTAGAAAAATTAGATTCATAATTAAAAGAAAAATCCACATCAATAGGTGAATCATAATCATCTACATCACCTCCATTTTTCCTAGTGGAACCTCTTGTTCCTATCTTTCCAACCTCATCATGACGGACAATTTCAAGTGTCTTTGCTAGGCATTTTGGAATACCTTTATCAGATGGACCAGAATACTCAGTTGATTGAGTTGGGGTTGAATCAAGATTATTTCTCCTAATTTTGCCAATCACGTCACTCAAAGTTTCATCCATTGTTGGGTTTTCATGTGGGAGAGACACTACTTTAGAATAAGATTCTATATATTGATTCAGTGTAGAAATGTTCCCTTCAAGATGTGGAATTTGCTTATCAAATTCTTGAAATGAATTTGTATGCTCGAATTTATCCAAGCGATCAAGCTTTTGCTCAACAACATTGTCATTCCTGGAAGATTCAAGAAATATGATATCTCTAGATACTACAAACTTCTTATTAACTTCATCATAGAGATGATAGAGATGATATGCTTTATAGGTATTCGAATACCCCAAGAAGATACACTTACGACTCCTTGCACCAAATTTTGTTTCTTTGTTCCTTAGGTATCAAGGCATAACAGGTAGAAACAGAGACCCTCAGATGATTTACCAAAGGAATATGGCCATGCCACATTTCATAAGGAGTCTTCTTTTTAATTTCATTAGAAGGAAAAATATTATTAATATATACAACATATAGAGTTGCATCAACCCAAAAAATGAATTTTACATTCTTGAAAACATCAAGGAGCATACCAAATTTTAAATTTTCTTGTTCATTCTTTTAGCTACATTGTTTTGTTGGGGATTGTATGGCATGGTTTTTTGATATATGATCCCATGTTGGAGAAGATATTTTTCAAATTCATTTGAAGTGCATTATTTTCCATTATCAGGGTGAATAGATAAAATATGATTTTTTGCATCATTTCCAATCCATGCATGAAAGTTTTTGAATGTTTGAAAAACATCATATTTGTTCTTCAATAAGTAAACCCAACACATTCTGGTGTAGTCATCAAGAAACGTCATCATATATTTATTTCCATTTTCAAAATTAACAGGAATGGGGTCATATAAATCTGAATGATAAGCTCAAGTTTTCAATGTGCTCTGGAATACAATTTATGAAAAAAATGTTTCTTATGCTTTCCTAGAATATAAACATCACATTGCTTAAGTTTCCTAGGAATTGCAAGAAAACGCATAACACCATTTTTCTTCAACAATCGAAGGTTGTCATAGTTCAACTGTCCAAATATAGCATGCAATAAAATACTTGATGGGAATGTACCTTCATCATAGTGAGAAATGAATGCAATTTTTTGTGCATGAGCAGAGGTACCTTGCAGCTTTAGAAGTATTTCTTCTTCTATCCCCATCATGGAAAGTGAGCGAATTGATTATTTTCTGACCTCAACCTTGCCATCAAACATATGAATGGAGTTTCATTTCTGGCGGATGTGGACCAAAGACAACAATTTTATCCTCAACAATAGGAGGTATAGAACCTCATGTAGAAGAAAGTTTGGAATACTAGGCAATTTAAGCCTAATTGTACCAAGCCCTGATGGCTTGAGTTTTTATTTGTATGAAAATTATACTACTCCATCAAAATTTTTAGTAAATTCTTCAAAATAATCTTTCCTGAAATTCATGTGTAAATTTTCTTGTGAATCTAACAAAAAATCATTTTCCCAAGTAGCAAGTGAAGCATTAAAAAAGTCTTTGGTTACTATAATATTACAATGTGTCGCAACATAATGAGCAGATTCATATGCTTTACATTTTTCTTTCTCATGAGTTTTAAATTTGGCTTCATTTATTTCCCGCTCAATTCTATCCCAAGGAATCTTACCTCTAGATGCATCATGTCTATATCTATTTCAGCGTATGCAATGAATATTAGATTTTTCAATTTGAACTTGTCATCCCCCCTCCCTCTGAAATTCATTTTTCCTCTTATTCTTCGACCACCTATTTCTCTAATAGAATCTTCAGCATGATTATTGTCTCTATGTGCAAGACATACAACTTCTTCATAAGATTGAGGAGTTTATTCTTCCCAAAATCCTTTTCTCTCTCTGCAAAATTTTTGTCAAGGGACTCAAAGGTAATGTCCTTAAGGTTTCCACTTTCTTGCAATGAATCAAGATAATGTGAGTAAGTGGGATATAATTCCTTGACATATGCTATGAGAGGTATGTCAATTTCAAAAACATTGTTTTTAATGTCATGCATGACAGATATTACTTTTGATACTAAAGCAATAGGGTCATCATTTTTCAATTCAATACTAAATAATTTAATCATAAACTAAAAAAATTGAAGTTCTCAATGTGAGCCATATAGTTTTTTCAACTTCTTCAGGGCTTCATAATAATTTGAGAATGGTGTAATTTGGTGACTCACCTCTTCATTTATAAATTCAAAAATCAAGGCATAGGTCTTGTTGTTCCTGTTTTCCTAAATGGAAGTCTCCTTGTTTGAGGTGGGCTTTGCAGGTGCATTATCTCTGTCTCCTCCTGAGATTCCTTTCCAGAGCTCAATGAAATTGAGAGTTTTCTTTATTTTCTATGACCACTCAGGATAGTTCTCCTTGCCAGTGAGAACCACTCCAAAAATGGAGATGAGTGAATGGATTTTAAATATGTGACACAAAGTATAATTACCGGCAATACTACAAAAATTATACTCCGGTGCTAAAAAAAAATCCTAGTGCTAATTTTTTTAAAAATATTTGGGGCTAATATATATGTATGTATGTATGTATGTATATATATATATAGATTTTGCAGAGGTATTATATAGGTGAGGGATTAACTAGGGAAGGGTTTACCTGGGGGAGGGATTAAATGGACAAGGACTTAGTTGGGGGAGGGCAGACCGAGCATCGAAGGTAGCACCAATACAAGGCACAAGGAGGTGAGAATTGAGGCTATAATAGAGTGGACTCAGAGTTTTTGTAATGGAGGGAGGGTGATGGTGAAGGAGGACAAATGGGGAGGATTAGCAATATGAAACCAACACCATGATAATCAGCACCATGATGCTCAGTCTCAGCAATACACAAGGCGCAACCAATACGCAACCAATAATAGTATATGTATTAACCAACAATGGTGCTCCACCGACGCAATGGTATATGTATTAACTAGTACCATGATGTCTCGAATCCTTTGCCACTTCACTTCCAATGGACAATCGAAACAAACCAGATTCAAACTGGTGTGGTGAGATATGGGGAGGAGCGCAACACGGAGATAGTGCAGACTAGAGTCAAAAGGGTCGGGTAAGTGAAGGGTGAGAGAACTATAATGGAGCCACCAAGCTGTCGAAAAGTGCAAACCAAATTCAGGAGGAACCTCCAGGATTATGAACTGATGGGAGCACAATAATGGAGGAGGGACATAAGGCTATAATGGAGAGCGTTGTAATGGAGGCTAAGATTAGCGTAATACTATGTGTCGAGAGTAGCACTATGGGAAAGAGTGTTGTGTGACAGTGAGGGAGTGAGGCAGTAAGATAGTTATGCGAGGAACAAGCAAAGAGGCATTTATGCTAGGAGCAAGAGGGAGTTACAAAAATAGAGCTGCTCTGGTACCATGTCAGGCGAGGAGGCAACTCCACCAAAAACTCAATTGAATTTGAATTGAGGGTGCACACAATTATATACATGGAAGGAGAGACTCTTGGGATTCATCTTCCATTGTCTCTTCATATTCCTCTCTCCTTATTTTATATTTTAACCAAATACCAATTAGGTGTCAACAATTATTATTTAAATTTAACATTATTAATAATGATTATTTAATTTATATCATTAATAGTGACATAATATAATATCATTAGTAGTATAATATTATTAATTAATAATTAATAATAGAATTATTAAATCATTAATAATATCATTATTAATGATTAATTAACAATTTAATAAAAAATAACATTATTTTTAATTAACAAATATCAATAATAATCAATACACCCAAATTAACAAATATCAATAATAATCAATTAGTAATTTTATTAAATAATAATTAATTAATTCAATTTAAATTAATAATTAATTAATTAATTATTAAAATATTGATATTTTGTTCAATTTTTATTAATTATTATTATTATTAATAATAATATTAACAATAGTATTATTAAAATAATACTAATTTATTAAATAATGAACCATGAACCTAGTAGATTTATATAAAAGCTGAAGATTAAAATTATAAACCCTATGAACAATATTATATTGTAGGAATATGAAACCTTAGATTAATAAACCAAAGAGATTGATATTATAAATCCAACCTGGACTAATAAACCCAATCAATCAAAACCAAAAATCCAAGGGATTATAAACCCAAGGGATCAACACTAAAAATCAAGGGATTATAAACCTAAGGGAATCATATTAAGCCCAATGGATAAATATTATAAATCCAATCTATATAAACCCTAGCATAAATATTATAAACGTGAAAGTAAACATGGTTGACCACGGTAGACCATCATTATAAACACAAGGGATTTATATTAAATTTTAGGATTAATATTATAAATCCTATGAATAATATTATACCTAGGAAAAATAAATCCAAGGGATTAATACTAAAAACCCAAGGGATAATATTCACAAGACAATATTATTAAACCAAATGGACTAATATTATAAACCCTAGGTATATAAACCATAATATAAACTATAAACCTTGAAATAAACATGGTTGACCATGGTTTACATGGTTGATTTTCACATTGAAAGAATCTTTTTCAGAATGTGATGTTGGACCATGGTCAACCATGGTTAACCATGCTTGGTTTTCATATTGAGACAATATTTTGACAATGTGATATTGCACCATGGTTTTCCAAGGTTGACCATGACTATAAATCGAAGGGATTTATATTAAAGCCTATAATTAATATTATCAACCTTATAAATAATATTATAGCCTAGGAATATGAACCCTTAGATTAATAAACCCAAAGGATCGATATTTTAAACTGAGGAGATTAATTCTAAGAATGCAAGGTATTACAAACCTAAGGGATTAATATTATAAACCCAATGTATATAGACCCTAAGATAAATATTATAAACCCTAAAATAAAATTGTTACTATCGTCCATTTTCATATTGAGATAATAGTTGTCGCAAGCAACGTCCCACCATGGTTTATTTTCATATTGAAAAAATATTTATCGTGATGCCACATTGGACTATGGTTGACGATGATACTAAACACAAGGGATTTATATTAAACCAAAGGATTAATGTTATAAACCCTATGAATAATTTTATACACTATGAATATGAACCCTTAGATTAATAAACCCAATAGATTGATATTATAAACCCAAGGAAATAATAAAACCAAGGGATTAATACTAAAAAAACAAAAGTTTATAAACTCAAGGGAATAATATTAAACCATAGGGATTAATATTATAAACCCTGAGCATATAAACATTTAGATAACTACTATAAACCATAAAATAAACATGGTTGACCATGGTTTACCTCGATTCTTGTTAGAATGTGATGTTGGACCAAGGATGGCCATGGTTGGCCATAGTTCATTTTCGTATTGAGACAATATTTGTCACAATGTGACATTGGACTATGGTTGACGAGGGTTGAACATGTTTGATTTTCATATTGAGAAAATATTTGTCATAATGTGGCATTGGACCATGGTTGATATTTATATTGAGACAATCTTTGTCACAATATCACATTGGACCATGGCTCACAACGGTTGGTTTTTATATCAAGAAAAGTTTTGTCACAATGTGAAATTGTGACAAAAATTCCATAGGAATTGTTATACCCCGAGGATTTTTGTACGCTAGGAATATGAACCCTTATATTAATAAACCCAAGGACTTAATTTTAAAACTGCAAGGTATTATAAACCCAAGGGAATAATATTAAACCGAAGGGATTAATATTATAAACCCGATGCATATAAACCTTAAAATAAAATAGTTGACCATCGTCCATTTTCATATTGAAACAACCGTTGTCACAAAGTGATGTTCCACCATCATTGATTTTCATATTGACAAAATATTTGTCAAAATGTGACATTCGACTATGGTTGAACATGGTTGACCATGATTCTAAACACAAGGGATTTATATTAAACCCAAATATTAATGGTATACACCCTATGAATAATTTTATACCTTAGGAATATGAACCCTTAGATTAATAAACCTAATGGATCGATATTATAAACCAAAGGAAATAATAAATCGAAGGGATTAATATTAAAAATCCAAGATTTTATAAACCCAAGGGAATAATATTTATCCCTTGGGATTATTATTATAAACACTAGTGTTGTGGTGGATTCGACACATGGGTGTACGAAATCGCACGAGCTTAGAGAGTGTGGTCTACTCTCTAAACTATTGGTAACAAGTAGTATGTGGGGGGAGCTCAAAAGCATAAAAATTAAATGAAATAATATGATGAAGTATGCTTTGGTTAAAAAACTAAAACTAAAAACACCAAAGAAGCTATATAGAGAGTTCGAAACAATAATAATGCAAACGATGGCTCGATGTCCTCTTCTTATTAAATGTTTGGAATAAAAGAAAATCTTACCCACTTGGAAAAGGGCCCCTAGGAAATGGCTCTAGGTCCCGATGCAAGGATGTATGTCTTTCAAGTTCTACCTCTGATGCAGTCTAACTCTCTCTCTTTGCTGTGGTGGACTAAGATGTTGGGTGGCCAATCATCGAGTCCTTTTTAGCTCCATCTCCTGGGTCACACACAATGCTGGTGTTTCTTGTGAAACTTTGGCCAGCATAACCTTGTGATCACCATTTTTTCATCTCTTGGTGGGTTTTTATAGGTGAGCTTAAAATCCTCCTTCCCTTCCATGGTACATGATGGATGGTGGCCCAAGGGAGAGGTGTGATTCCATTATGTGCTCAAATATTCTTTTGTGTGCTCACATAATGTTTAAGGAGGAACTGGTGGCTATCCTTAGGCAACTTTCACATAAGGAGTAACTATCATTTGCTTGTTGTGGTCCCGGAAAGTGACTTTTTTCCATTTCCAGGAATGCGCGCTTTTCGGGCAAAAGGGCATGCAGAAGGCGTGCTTCTCGAAGGAAAAAGCGCACATTTGAGCATTTATGACTAGTTGAAATTTTATTTTCTCAAAACCTTAGAGATTTTAAATACTTCTTGATTCCATAATGTATTCCTGTCCTGTAAATCCTTAGGCTCGACATTAATTGATGTCATCTTCTACTGTACAATTTTCCATTGTTAACACCTAGGTATATAAAACTTTAGTTAAATACTATAAACCCTAAAATTAATATGGTTGACCATGGTTTACCTATATGGTTGTTAGAATATGATGTTGGACCAAGGACGACAATGGTTGGGCATGGTTGATTTTCATATTGAGAAAATATTTATCATAATGTGAAATTGGACCATGGTTCACGATGGTTGACATTGGTTTATTTTCATACTGAGACAATATTTTTAATAATGTGGCATTTCACCATGATTGATATTTATATTGAGACAATCTTTGTCACAATGTCACTTTGGACCACGGTTGACCATGGTTCACAATGGTTGGTTTTCATATTGAGATAATGTTTATCACAATGAGATATTCTGACAAAAATACAATAGGAATTGTTATAACCTAGGGATTGTTAAACCCTAGGAATATGAACCCTTAGATTAATAATCCCAAGGGATTGGTATTATAAACGTAAGGGATTAATTCTAAAACCACAAGGTATTATGAACCAAAGGGAATAATATTAAATCCAAGGGATTAATATTATAAACCCAATGTATACAAACCCTAAGATAAATATTATAAATCCTAAAATAAAATGGTTGACCATCATCCATTTTCAAATTGATACAACCATTGTCACAAAGAGACATTCCACCATGGTTTATTTTCATACAAAAAATCTTTGTCATAATGTGACGTTGGACTATGGTTCACCATGGTTCACCATGATTATAAATACAAGGTATTTATATTAAACCAAAGGATTACTGTTATAAAACCATTGAATAATTTTATATGCTAGGAATATGAACCCTTAGATTAATAAATCGAATATATTGATATTATAAACCCAGGGAAATAATAAACCCAAGGGATTAATAGCAAAAAAACAAGAGTTTATAAACCCAAGTGAATAATATTAAACCCTAGGGATTAATAGTATAAACCCTAGATATATAAAAAATTATATAAATACTATAAACCCTAAAATAAACATGATTGACTATGGTTTACCTATGTGGCTATCATAATGTGACATTGGCCCAAGGATGGCCATGATTGATTTTCATATTGAGACAATACTTGTCACAATGTGACATTGGACCATGGTTGATGTTAGTATAAAATATTTCGGCATGTGTACCAAAAATATCGTATTTAAGCTATGGATGAAATATAACCCTAACCACATAAATGGTTGTAGAACCCTCTAGATCTGCAAAATAAAGTTAAAACAAATCCTGCAAAAAATGAGATCTATGCAACAAAAGCAGTTACAGTAAAAGGAAATAATAACTCTTGTAAAATTAACTCAAAATAACCAAAAAACAAGACAAATTTAAAGAACGATTTTCCCTACTATATGTCACCTGGTAAAGGAAACAAGTATATTTTATGATTCCCCCTCAATGGGATGGTTTCTTGGTTGTGCTGAATGCTTCACTTTCATGAGTGTCTTTCTCCCAATGATATGGAAATCCAAAATATGTGATGAACTCAAGTGGGAGCTTAGATGGAAAAATAAAATGGTAGTGATAATGAGAATGATCAAAGTGAAGAATGAATGGGAAAAACCCTCCTATTTATAACAAAATATTGAGTTATCCTTGAAAATGGAGAATAATAAAATATTATTAACCATAATCTAGATCTAACTGCTCAGAATATTTTATTATATTTTTTTAGAGGGAAAATATATTTAAATTGGCTAAATACCTTTATTTAGAAATAATAATAAAATAAACGAT
The DNA here is from genome assembly GCA_034641835.2 of Pinus albicaulis. NCBI lineage: Eukaryota > Viridiplantae > Streptophyta > Pinopsida > Pinales > Pinaceae > Pinus > Pinus albicaulis. The sequence goes on from JAXQQM020090426.1 coordinate 14,753, forward strand.
TTATTTATCATTTGAATATTGTGGTTAAGGAATAATGCACAAATAATGATTTGTTTAATTATTCTTAGGTGATTTAGTCAAATTTAATAGGGAATAATAACTAAATAATGCTTTAATTAATTATTGATAGAGAAATATAAGATAAAAAATGATTTATCTAATTATTTATCATAATTGGGTCAAATGTGACAAGGAATATTGGTTAAATAGTGATTTAATTAATTATTCCTAGAGGGTAATCAAATAAATAATGATTTATTTAATTATTACTCATGGGGTTTCTTGTTTTAACCAGAAATAACTTAATAAAATATGGTTTATTAAGTTATTCTTGTAGTGAAAGAAAATTCACTGTCGTAAAATTGGTCTTACATGGTGTACTTTGATCGATCTAGTTAGAAATGGATAGCCGATCAATTTTTTGTGATAAAAAAGTTCCCCCCCAACATACGAGTGTAAGAACATAATCACTGGACATGAAACGGGAATTAGAGAGAGAGAGAGACATAATGAAGGGAAGCGAGAGAGGATAGCTACTAGGGGGTGATAACTACGAAGTGATATAAGCCTCCTTTGATGTTGGAGTACATGATCTCAATGAGGCAGGGGAGGCATAGCCATACCTGTCGAGATAACTAAGTACAAAGAATAATGGGTCGAGGAATGTGAAACTAATAAATAAAATGTACGATACATGATACATCACATCCTAGCATCAATGGGCCAAAAAATAATACAATAAATTCCACATACATAATTCCCATGGAAAAACATGGGCGAGGACTAAATACAATAATATTTGAGTAAAGGAGACATAATTCCCCTCCATGTGATGTGGGAGGGGGGGTGGATATAGTAACCAAAGAATCTGTGTTGAACAGGAAAGGGCTCTGAAAATATGAATGGATCATCTTAATGAGACATTTATGCAGCGGGTGTTGCAACTAGCTAGAATCGAACCCATAAAATATCTAGAGCTTCATCTCAGGTTGTAGCATAATCTGACATCATTCGAGCATTTTGGGGGCTATCGAAATGGCCACCCCCTCATGAGGTCTGAAAAAATCTCACACATACACAGGTGTTTCTAGTACAATCTCTTGGATCACCAAACAATTAAGTGTATGATTATCCATCGTGTGATAATGAGCTAGGGTCGAGCACATGAGAAAAAACCAAGTCAAAGGGCAATAGTGATTCCCTTTGGTTGATCTGAGTTACCGAACAATAAGGAATTTTGGAACCGAGGCACATCGCTCTCTAGAATTTTCTTCTGGGATGAATGTGCTGAAGTCGACATAATAGGGCCTACTATAGCTGAGGCAATGAGGAATCCGCAACTAATGTCTAAGGGATCATAGTAGAATGACTAATAGAATAACGCCGAGGGTAATGATTAAAGGAGGGGAACTAAGAGGTTGATTGATGACTTCCCTTGTCAAAGCATAAAAAGCATTGTTGACCTGGAAACAACTGACTCGACTCTAGAGGGGGATGAGGGCAGCACATCGAGGAAAAATGGGAAACACGTGATGAATATGACACAACATGGATGGAATACCGTAACATGAGATAATGGGAATCTCGGACAAGAATTCATGAATGTGAGGATGGCTCAACTTGATGCTCGAACAAGGGTGGCTCAATGATGATGGAAGCAAGATAGGCCCAAGGGGGCCATAAAGACATGAAAAAATAATGGTTTTTCATGATGAAATTGACACATGAGCCGCATAAGCTCAAAGGCAAAGTGGTGCCAATTTACAAGAAAAATGATATGAAGAGATCTATCTGTGAGTTAGATGGAAAAGTGAAACTTCATGGGAAAATGGCTTCCGTGGAAGTGTCACATTACCAAAGGAAAAATAATACCCATTATATTACTTGGGGAGAGGTTTCCAACAATGTTGAAGGTTCTTCAAACCTGTTACATTTTGGTCTCACTAGTGATAGAAAACTGACCCGCTTTTCCTATAAAAGGGGGATTTCCCTCTCCATTTTATATTCATTTCTAAGTGAGTCGTAGAATTTGGAGAGGAGTAGAAGGCCCTGGGTTTTGGATATCATAGCGAAAATCCCGACTGTCATAATCAATATTTATCAAAGGGGGAGACAAAGGCCTTAACCTTACTCTTCATTTTAAGTGGATTAGTTTTTTGATTAGGGCCTCGTAGCTCGCAGAGAAGACTCTACCTCTCTCTCACTGGCTATATCGCACTTTTCAAAATGGCTATATTATGGCTTGTAGGAAAAGGTGGAAAGCCTATGAGATCATAATTTTTGGGAAGAAAGTGTGAGCACAGGTCGATGTTTCTAAAAATACAATATGAAAACCGGTGTTTCAAAGAATCGTATTAACGGGCATGCTTATGTGTCTATATGACCGGGTGCCGTTATACAATCTATGGGCACCGCACAAATACCAATACCGGTTATTAATATCGGGCGTTTGTGGGATATCGCACACCGGGGGTGTTTACGTATCTATAAGCACCGGTGCATTTTTACGATCTATGGGAACCGCACGAATACCGATACCAATTACAACTTTTGGTGGTTTTTCGTGATACAAATGCGACTCCAAGGCGTTGATACGACTTATGGGCACCGCACAAATCCCAAGACCAATTAGAATGGCCTGCATGCTGTATGACCAACACTATGCCCAATGTGATTTTACACCTAACGCCCTGGCAGGTTGACTCCATACTGTGCCTCCGGGCGCCTTTACCGGAATGTATGCATTGGTGCGTTAAAGGCATAGTAGCGCACCGATGAAAAAACATCCGTAATAACCCTCCCGCCACCCATTTTTTTTTTTTTTTAGTTGTGTTGAATTTCTATTAAAAGCCCGTCAAAACCTCCGTAACCATAAATAGATGTATGTAGCAAATGTTTTTTTGAAAATTTTGGCTGGCTTATAACACTAAAACCCTTTATAACTTCCGCTGTGAGGGTCTTTCCTTGTAGTGTAGGTGCAGATTTAGTACATGGTTGTAAGGGTTCGGTGTCACACCAAAGATCGCTGTACCTTTTTTCGTATTACATGCAAGTGGGAGGGGCCAAATCCATCGCACCCATGAGGTCATTGGGGCCAAGTGGGTACTAAACACTATGGTGCACTAATTGCAATGTAGATGAACGACATGATACAAACCATTTTCTCGATTGGGAAGCTATGTGCCAATATTGAAGCAAAGCAATGAGTGTTTTTCTTTCGCCTGATCATGAGAGCACCACTACCGTACATTCGACCTAATGATGGATAGTGCTAACCTTTATAGAGTGCATGCCGCACTCCATCACCAAGATATCCTCTCGACGTGGAGGATCCCCAACAAGAGGAAGGGGAGGGGGGAGAGGTGCAGCATAGTTGGGGAAGAGGACAATTAATCTACTATAACCGTGGGGATGTCGGACACTATGTGCATGGTCGTCGAACCCCGTGCGACATTATTGTAGGTACTCAGAAATTTGATCATGTAATTGAAGAACGTCCGTTTTAACGGCGAGAATGTAGAAAAGCAATAGCAAAAACTGCACAAGCAAAACACATAAATGGTTAAAGTCGAACCGCACGTATGATGATCCAAGTGTAAACATAATACACACAATGGTGTTGGGCACGGAGGATGAGGGAAAGAAGGTCGACAAAGACATTGATCAAAAAGGTCTCCGAAAAGAAGTAAGGACTCAACCCGCAAGGAAAAGGAGACTTTTATTGAAGCCAAGAAGTGATTTCATCGCACAGGTGTTTCCTCATCAAATTCTATCATGGAATCAAATATTGATGATGAATTCAAACCATTCAACCTCGTATTAATTGTCAGCAATTAGAAAGAAATATAAATTATTCAATCCATGATAGACATGTACGGATAAATAAGCGCCTTGAATTAAGGCTATAAACAAGAACTATAAGAACAAGAAAAGAACTCAGAGATGAAAATTGGAGAATGGATCATAATCTTGGACTTAGGGTCCGATGCAAAAATTTATACCTAAGCAAAGCCCTGGCAGAATATGGGAGATCCAAAGTTGAATGAACCACCATCTCGCCTACGTCAATCGCAGAAGGTCATTCCACTTGGAAGACTTCCACTGTGTCTGTGGACATTGCCGGAGTAAAGGTACGTGCAGATTTTAAGTGATACAAATTGTGATGATGCAAACCCCTACCCCGCGCCGATAGGGTTTGATTGGGCCATCGATATGGGGAGGCATCATCAACCTAAAGCGTAGAAGAATGATATTTGAGAATGATGGTACGTGGGTGATAGTACCACCGGACTCGATAGAAGGAGAAATATATGGCGTAGCTAGTGCACGAGGGAGATTATGCCGACCATAACTGCGTGGATAGAATTGTGAATTACGGTAAACACACTTCCCTAGACAAAGCACATAGAACAATAGGTTAAGGACTATACGACTACTTTTCCTAACTAAGAACATACACACATAATGGACGATGCTTACTTTAAATTCAAGCACTTCCAAATGATTCCTTCTCAATACTTCCATTTTAGCTTCAAATTCCACTCCTGCCCGGCCACAACAATAGAGAGAGAGATGCAAGGAAAGCTAAGGAAGATAGTTTTCACTTCCTCTAAATACCACTCTTGTTCAACCTCACGTATACTTAGTAGGTTAGTAAGAAATTCAGATTTGTTTCTAAGCAATTGGATACTCTCCATATCTCTCCCTCACAATATTCCCTTGTCTCTTCCACCTGGCATTACCCTCCTCCCCAAATGAGAATACATGAGACTCATATATAAGAGGAGCAACAATCTCTCATTATAAAGGAGTAATATGCATGCATTGTATTCCTTTTAGAGGAGTGTAACTATGCCATTAAGGAGATATGCATGCATTATTTAAGGAGAGTGTAACATATGCATTAAAGTGAGTGTGTGAGGAATATTTTATGACACATATTTAATGAGTGTAAGAATATTTTATGACATATATTTAATGAGTGTAAGAGAACATGCCATTCGTTGATGAGTGCATAAAAGAGAGTGTAATGTAATATTTAAAATAGAGAGAGTTACATAGAGCCATGAGAGTCATGAAGGAGAGAGGTGTGAAGTGATTGAGGAGATATAATTTTAATATTAATATCATAGTCTCATAAAAGATAATAATAATATTAATAATATTAATAATATTGAGGATTAAGTCGAGATTGAACTATTACAATTGATTAATCATAATTTAAGTGATTTTCCTTCAAGTATACTTGTTTACCCATTGATCGGAGGTGATTTACTATTTTTGGAAAGTCATACTTTGAATGGTAGACATGAATTTCTATTTTTAGAAAGTCACTCCAAAATTGTTATGTGAATTATATTATTAAAGAAATTCATCTACGAGTTGCCCATGAGTGGTATTTTTCTTCCTGGATAATAGGGATTCCGCACCAATATTGCATGCATCTTCATGCCGTAGTGCATTGAGGACTCCATGCCCTCGATCTACTTAAAGATCCAAGGTTCCACACCTTGATCTTTTAAATATTCAGACTCCGGGCCCCAAACATTTCCTTATATAATAAGACTCCACGTCTTTATATATTTTATAGATTTAGACCCGTCCTAATCCTTTTATCATATATCCAATACCCACGTCTTTATATTTCATGGATTTAGGACTCCGCGCCTCCTAATTTGGCTACTTCTCATCTATTTTGCTTTCGAACCCGCTGCTTCACCTTACAGCCGATTGTGAGCTCATACCCATCCGCGATGGTTCGTTGGTAAGGTCTTCTTCCAAGACCTCGCACACACTACAATCTCATTGATCAAATAAATCAAATAAATTTCATAATTATCTTATTCAAATTTTACTAAATATTTGCATGACTTCCATTACCATTTTGGTTTTCAGAAATTACTCATAGTCATTTATAACTTGAGCATCCCTATTGGCAATGACTGTCCCCTGCCACATCATGCTTAATACGAGACTACGCACATATAATTATACAAATCATCCATAATTCATAGTATTTAACCATATGTTCCACATAACCATGATCGTCCATGGATCTGTGTCTCAATTCTGAAGCACCATTCATGTCATACACCTATGTCCAAAATAGGATACCAAAAGAGAAAGCATCGCTAATATTCTCTTAACCAAAATCAATTCTTGTGCACGCAACCTACAGATATTATCATAAGCACACAACAACCAAGTGACCAGCCATAGCATATAAGCATGTACATAAGCCTTATATATACATAATATTATATCAAAATCACCATCTCTCTAAGTATCATAAAAGCTATCTCACTATAAGGGACACTACATACTCCCCCTCTTGGGCTAAACTTGGCCCAAATTTTTCTGTGACAGCTTATAAGATACTTAGTTCTTTTAGATTCTCTTTATCAATAAGTTGTTAACCTTATGTATTTGATATATTTTTTTTTCTTCATGTCAATCCATAGTGTTTAATGTTTTCTAAATTGGAAGTAAATCATGAAAAATAAACATACCATTCTTAATAAGGTAGAAAATATATCCACGCCATATTAGACATGTGTTTCCATATAAAATACCAAATATTTCTCTATCAAAACCAAACCCATACAATTTATAGTACCATATAAAAATACTATTGTATGTAATTGATATGATATCTACTTAGTTTATCTATAATAATTTGATATTTCATATGTTTTCTTTCTCATAGTCTATATGAATCCTACTTGTGTCATGTTCTTGGTTCTGTAGGATGTTGAGCTTGCCCAGCTATAAATATAACACACAGTGGTTTTATACATAGCAGTGATGGTCCATACCATATCACAATCAAATTGGCATACAATAAGCATAAAATAATCCACATACAATTGTTAGTGAAATTACGTAACAAAACATGATGTTATGTATAAGACCCACTCTTATGCAACAAAACATGACATTATATCTAAAACACACTCTTACATCCCACTTGATTTATGTCTTCTCAATCCATTTTTCCTCTTTTCATTCCATAAGATATCCTAGCAATCAAAATATTTAGGATCTATATTTAGTTTTTACTAAACGTTTACTCTTTAGGAAAAAATACAATTTGAGGTTCAAGGCACCATTTTTGTTTTTGTTTGTTTTTTTTTTTTTTAACTAACTACCTAAGGTTAAATACAGTCCTCATTGACCCACTTATGTATTATAGATCATTCCTTTAGTTTGCATAATCTTCATTATTATTCACTTTAGAATCAATTATGAATGATTCAGTTAGAAGATATTCATTTCGGGTATAGATTAATGATATTTTTGAAAGTGGCTTTGTAATCAATAACAACTCTCATAATTATGAAAATATGGTAACCTTGCTAACTTTATGTCAATTTGTTTTCCAACTATGAAATCAGTCATGATTTATATTCAGTAATTAATCAAATCATTTGATTTCATATCTTATTCCTTAATATTAATACATATACAACAAGAAGATATGAAAACCATACATTTCTCAAAATGTGATGAATCTTGTTAAATTTACATAAGATTTAGACTATCACAAGGGAATTTCTAGCCTAAAGTTAGACCGTTTTTTTTTAAGGATAATTACCACCCTCTCAAATTATTACAGCATTTTGTAGGACTAATAAATACTCAAACAACTATACATCCCAACAAAGAATTCCTAAATCCAACAATCTCTTCCATTCCACATACAATACACTCATCTTAGGCTTCTAAATCATGCAAGAATTACGTAATTCATCAAAATGTGATCTCACCCTCCTTCAATTTCTCCCTCAAAAATATCACAAGCACATATTCTTGTAAAACAAGAACTCAACTAAGCTTTTCATTAATCACATGGTTTTTTTTTCTTTAATTTCAAATAAAACAAGTTCTCACCACATAAAATATTTACCTTCTAAACATGTTATTCTCTATACTTATAAACAATTTGAATTTGACCCCGATCGCCAAACTAGCAATAGCTAGAGCAATACATGAGTTCAATCCTCATAATTTCTCAATACTACAATAGAATGCAACCAATATTCAACTGATAAAATCATTAAAGAGTCTATTATGGCTTGCCTAGACCTAATTTTTCTTAAGCCAATAGAAAAGTTATTTCATCAATCTGTCACAATAATATTTTTCTACATTTCAAGAATTTGAAAGTCATTTAATTCTACCTAAATTCAATACATACAAAAAAGGATTACAATACTAGAGGATAGATATCTAGTTCACACTTCATATATCAAAATCAATTATTCCAAACATTCTAAACCACCTAATGGTGTTTAGTATACCACCTTAGTATCTTCATTAATGGATTTAAAGCTCAAGCAAATTTGTGCTACAAATCTCTATCCATTTAACTTTAATTACACATAATCATTCCCTAATCATGAATATCGATCTATCAAAATATTCTAACTAGAAGAATTACTTAGCTCATAGATATATTTTACTTTGGATTCCACACCCATACCTTACCTCATTACTTATCTCATAGATATATACTAGTATGGATTCCACACCCATACATTTTCTCATAGATATATGCTAGTATGGTTTCCACACCCATACATTAGATCATAGATATATGTTAGTATGGATTCCACACCCATACATTTTCTCAAAGATATATGTGCTAGTATAGATTCCACACCCATACATTAGCTTAAGGAAACCATAACATCTTGTTCCTAAAATGGCTTCCACAACCCATCATGCACCAATCATTTAAGCCTCTTTTATTAGGGAAGTTCATACCTCAACCTAGTATTTGAGTAATGCAGTTATTCGATGCCTAATGTCAACCCAAAATACACAAAATCATGTCAAATAAATCAAAGAAATTTCATTCTCATCATTAAGAATGTATTCCCAAATAATATTTTAACACATCTAATTAATACACATACATTACTCTTGAATTCTATATCTGTCATTAAAAGTGACGTTTCTTTCAAGGTAGATTTTTAGTTAAGTTTCCTTTAGTAGGTACGAAAAGATTCAAAATTATCATGATGAACTCAATCATCACTAATCTAATCTTAGCCTTACACTTCGTTACTCATTCCCAAAGAATACACACCAAGGTCATCACAATATAGTCCAAATATTAAGCTAATATTCTTCTTTGGTAGATACGATTTCGCCTAGTAAAGATGGCTACTAATCCCATATCAGCATTAAAAATGATGCACTAAAAATATATGAAACCATGCATTCACTCCACCTTATCTCATTCATTGATTGGAAAATCGTCATTCACATACTTGGGTTTAACCCCAACTTTCTCAAGGTGTCCTTTCCTTAACATGTCTTTAACATTTTTAGAACATATTTGTTAATAATGTGCCTTAAGAAATATAAAAGAATATAAGGGATTTTTTTTTTTTTTCATGAGTCACTAAATGACATAATGATAAGGAATATCTCTATGCAAAAAATATGCTTCCAAGTCAAGATATACAAATAACCCAACATGCATGCAAAATCAACATTCATACATCATCAACCTACAAGTAAGCATGTTGGCCCATTAGGCCCTAGCATTGTAACTCGTTCCGATGCTACATGTAAGGTTCCCACCTTACCCACCATCAATAATATAGAGAAGTAGATGTCACATAATCACTAATACTCATTTCCACAAAATCCTAAAGAGTTGGTCACTGTAAAATTGTTTCCAACAACAAGCCTTTTTTTTTTTTTTTGAAAGCTTTAGATAATACAAGAAACAACTGTCTTATTCACACTTCAGCAAATTAATAAATTCATTTTCACATTCATACCAAAAACTTGTAGACATAGGAAGCTACACCCATTAAATAGTTTATTTATAATTTATAGTAACATAAAAACAATAGTAACTAAGAATTTTACACTAACAATTTATATGCACAAAAGCTACAGCCATTCAAGACTTTTGACAAACACCTTTGCAGACATGCACCCTACACTCATTGAGCCCTTATGACCAACACTTTGCAAGCATGCAATTAAAAGTCATTGAGGCACTTTTTCAAACACTTAGCAATAATGAATTTAAGATTATTCTTCAACATATTTATCTCATAAAATTCAAAATTGAAAATTTAAATGTTTCCATCTTAAAACAGGGACTAAATAATCTTAGTTTTTTATCAAAGACTCAACAACAAGTGAACATAACTCACAGCAACAATCTGCCAAATTGCCCACATTTTCGATCTGGGTTCTGAAAAGTATTTTTTTGGAATGAAATCAGGGGTTACATGTCCATTAGGCACGGATACCCCCTTGATGTTGGGCTGAATCGAATTAAAAACGCCCAGGAATGTGATTCTTGAAAACAACAAAATTTATATCCTAAATGTTTCATTTATGACTTCTGTCAAACATATGGAATGAAAACTTACAACTACACCTCTACATGAAAAAAAACAACCCAGAGTTATGCTACTAAGATATGCTCATTGAAATCACACATTTCTAAATCCACCATATGAGTTCTTGAAACATTTTACCACCCAAAAGCTAATTCATTTGACATGATTGACAAACTTTTTGCACCAATTGCTACAATTTAACAAACATATGGTAGCCTTCAATGCTACAGCCATTAAGGCTTTCTGTCAAAATTATGAGAGTACTATTACAACAACTTTAATAACAAAACATTGAATTATTGATTAGAATATGAAACATAAGCCATAACTGAAATTTATCTCCAACTTACCTCAAGCATTTGATCTTCCAAACCATATTTTAGTTCCCATTATTTTTGCATTTTCTTTTAAGGGTTGATTCTGTAATTCCTCCAGGTATGTTTTGGGTACATGTCCATTTTCTTACTTCTGATGTAAGCTGCAAGTTAGCACTTATTCATGCATAAATAACATTACTCATTCAAGGAATTTGTCAAACACTTTGCAAACTATCCTAAAACCATTTCTAAAAGATGCATGTAATTACTTGAAACAAAACCAAAAACCGTGAAATACTTACCCAAGTCCTTTGGAATTTATTTATTGCAATTACCTTCAACAGTATTTGGCTTTCCTTTCTCAAATGCTACAATACCAAGATTAGTAACATAAAATACACCAGTAATAACTCCAATATTGAGATCTAAACATCCATACATATAGATTAATCTAGTCTTCATTTTTAACTAATCAATAATATTCTAGATAACATAAACCTAAACCAAAATTAGATGCTTACAACAATTTAAATGTCTACTTTTTATTTTATGCTAAAGCTATACTATAATTTTAGGACAATGGAAATTATACCTGAAGAGATATTCAGCTCCAATTGTTCAGAATATGATCCACCTTCGATCCCTTAACCAACTCATTTGAACCATCCGGTTTTCCACCCAACCATATCCAGGGAGAACTCCTCCCCCTGGAACCCCCGAGCTGTAAAAGCTCACAACCAGTACCAAAATACAACAATAGAGAGAGATGCAAGGAAAACTCAGGAAGATAGTTTTCACTTCCTCTAAATACCACTCATGTTCAACCTCAATAGATACTTAGTAGATTATTAAGAAATTCATATTTGTTTTGGAAGTAATTGGATACTCTCCATATCTCTCCCTCTCACAATATTCCTCAAGTCTCTTCCACTCTTGGCATTACCCCCTCCCCCCAAATGAGAATACATGAGACTCATATATAGGAGTAATTTGCATGCATTGTATTCCTTTTAGAGGAGTGTAACTTATGCCATTAAGGAGAGGTATGCATGTCTTATTTAAGGAGAGTGTAACATATGCATTAAAGTGAGTGTAAGAGGAATATTTTATGACACATATTTAATGAGTGTAAGAATATTTTATGACATATATTTAATGAGTGTAAGAGGAATATTCCATTCCTTGATGAGTGCATAAAAGAGAGTGTAATGTAATATTTAAAATAGAGAGAGTTACATAGAGCCATGAGAGTCATGAAGGAGAGAGGTGTGAAGTGATTGAGGAGATATAATTTTCTTTTAATAATAATATCATAGTCTCATAAAAGATAATAATAATATTAATAATATTAATAATATTGAGGATTAAGTCGAGATTGAACTATTACAATTGATTAATCATAATTTAAGTGATTTTCCTTCAAGTATACTTGTTTACCCATTGATTGGAGGTGATTTACTTTTTTTGGAAAGTCATACTTGAAATGGTAGACATGACTTTCTATTTTTAGAAAGTCACTCCAAAATTGTTAGGAATTAGATTATTAAGGAAATTCATCTACGAGTTGCCCATGAGTGGTATTTTTCTTCCGGATAATAGGGATTCCACACCCCTATTGTATGCATCTTCATGCCTTAGTAGATTGAGGACTCCGCGCCCTGATCTACTCTAAAGATCCAAGATTCCACACCTTGATCTTTTTAAATATTCAGGACTCCGCGCCCCAAACATTTCCTTATATATTCAAGACTCCACGTCTTTATATTTCATGGATTTAGGACTCCGCGTCCTAATCCTTTTATAATATATCCAAGACTCCACGTCTTTATATTTCATGGATTTAGGACTCCGCGTCCTAATTTCCATGGCTTCTCATCTATTTTGCTTTGAAACTCCACGTTTCACCTTAAGGTACTGATTGTGAGCTCATACCCATCTGATGGTTCGTTGGTAAGGTCTTCTTCCAAGACCTGCACACATCACAATCTCATTGATCAAATAAATCAAATGAATTTCACAATTAGCTTATTCAAATTTTACCAAATATTGTGCATGACTTCCACAGTCATTTATAACTTGAGCATCCCTATTGGCAATGACCAAGTCCCCTGCAACATCATGCTTAATACGAGACTACGCACATATAATCATACAAATCATCCATAATTCATAATATTTAACCATATGTTCCACATAACCATGATCATCCATGGATCTGTGTCTCAATTCTGAATCACCATTCACGTCATACACCTATGTCCAAAATAAGATACCAAAAGAGAAAGCATCGCTAATATTCTCTTAACTAAAATCAATTCTTGTGCACGCAACCATAGATATTATCATAAGCACACAACAACCAAGTGACCAGGTCATAGCATATAAGCATGTACATAAGTCTTACATACATAATATTATATCAAAATCACCATCTCTAAGTATCATCAAAGCTATCTCACTATAAGGGACACTACATACTCCCCCTCTTGGGCTAAACTTGGCCCGAAGTTTTTCCTACAGTTATAAGATACTTAGTTCTTTTAGATTCTCCTATCAATAAGTTGTCAACCTTATGTATTTGATATATATATATATATATATATTTCTTCATGTCAATCCATAGTTTAATGTTTTCTAAATTGGAAGCAACTCCATGAAAAATGAACATACCATTCTTAATCAGGTAGAAAATGTATCCACGCCATATTAGACATGTGTCGATATAAAATACCAAATATTTCTATATCAAAACTAGCCATACAATTTATAGTACCATATAAAAATATTATTTTATGTAATTGATATGATATCTAATTAGTTTATCTATAATAATTTGATATTCTACATGTTCTTCTTTCTCATAGTCTATATGAATCCTACATGTGTCATGTTCTTGGTTCTGTAGGATGTTGAGCTTGCCCAGCTATAAATAGAACACACATTGGTTGTATACATAACAATGATGGTCCATACCATATCACAATCAAATTGGCATACAATAAGCATAAAATAATCCACATACAATTGTTAGTGAAATTACGTAACAAAACATGATGTTATATATAAGACCCACTCTTATGCAACAAAACATGACATTATATCTAAAACACACTCTTACATCCCACTTGATTTATGTCTTCTCAATCCATTTTTCATCTTTTCATTCCATAAGATATCCTAGCAATCGAAATATTTAGGATCTATCTTTAGTTTTTACTAAACGTTTACTCTTTAGGAAAAAGTACAATTTGAGGTTCAAGGCACCATTTTTGTTTTTGTTTTTGTTTTTGTTTTTTAAACTAACAACATAAGGTTAAATACAGTCCTTATTGACCCACTTATGTATTATAGATCATTCCTTTAGTTTTCATAATCTTCATTATTATTCACTTTAGAATGAATTATGAAATGAATTAGTTAGAAGATCTTCATTTTGAAAGTAGATTAATGATATATTTATGAAAGTGGCTTGTAATCAATAACAACTCTCACAATTATGAAAATATGGTAACCTTGATAACTTTATGTCAATTTGTTTTCCAACTATGAAATCAGTCATGATTTATATTCAGTAATTAATCAAATCATTTGATTTCATATCTTATTCCTTACTATTAATACATACACAACAACAAGCTATGAAAACCATACATTTCTCAAAATGTGATGAATCTTGTTAAATTTACATAATATTTAGACTATCACAAGGGAATTTCTAGCCTAAGGTTAGACCCTTTTTTTTCTTTTTTAAGGATAATTACCACCTTATCAAATTATTACAATATTTTGTAGGACTAATAATTACTCAAACAACTATACATCCCAACAAAAAAATTCCTAAATTCAACAATCTCTTCCATTCCACATACAATACACTCATCTTAGGCTTCTAAATCATGCGAGAATTCCAATTCATCAAAATGTGATCTCACTATCATTCAATTTCTCCCTCAACAAATATCACAAGCACATACTCTTGTAGAACAAGAACTCAACTAAGATTTTCATTAATCACATGTTGTTTTTTTTTTTGTTTTTTTGTTTTGTTTTTGTTTTATTTATTAATTTCAAATAAAACAAGTTCTTACCACATAAAATTTTTACCTTCTAAACATGTTATTCTCTTCACAATTTATAAACAATTTGAATTTTGACACGATCGCCAAACTAGCAATAGCAATACCTGAGTTCAATCCTCATAATTTCTCTAATTAATTTGGTTAAATAGAATGCAACCAATATTCAACTAATAAAATCATTAAAGAGACTATTATGGCTTTCCTAGACCTAATTTGTCTTAAGCCAATAGAAAAGTTATTTCATCAACTTATCACAATAATCTTTTTCTACATTTCAAGAATTTGAAAGTCATTTTAATTCTACCTAAATTCAATACATACAAAAGGATTACAATACTAGAGGATAGATATCTAGTTCACACTTCCATATATCAAAATCAATTATTCCAAACATTCTAAACCACCTAATGGTGTTTAGTATACCAATCTTAGTATCTTCATTAATGGATTTAAAGCTCAAGCAAATTTGTTTACAAATCTCTATCCATTTAACTTTAATTACACATAATCATTCCTTAATCATGAATATCAGATTCCATCAAAATATTCTAACTAGAAGAATTACTTAGCTCATAGATATATTTTACTTTGGATTCCACACCCATACCTTACCTCATTACTTATCTCATAGATATATACTAGTATGGATTCCACACCCATACATTTTCTCATAGATATATGATAGTATGGTTTCCACACCCATACATTAGATCATAGATATATGTTAGTATGGATTCCACACCCATACATTTTCTCAAAGATATATGCTAGTATGGATTCCACACCCATACATTAGCTTAAGGAAAACATAACATTCAAATGTTCCTTAAAATGGCTTCCACAACCCATCATGCACCAATCATTTAAGCCTCTTTTTTATTAGGAAGTTCATACCTCAACCTAGCATTTGAGTAATTTAAAGTTATTTAATGCCTAATGTCAACCCAAAATACACAAAATCATGTCAAATAAATCAGAGAAATTTCATTCTTACTCATTAAGAATTAAGAATGTATTCCCAAATCATATTTTAACACATATAATTAATACACATACATTACTCTTGAATTTACATTCACAGTTAAAAGTGACATCTTTCAAGGTAGCTTTTAGTTAAGTTTCCTTTAGTGTAGGTACGAAAGATTCAAAATTATCATGATGAACTCAATCATCACGTTAACGGAATCTCAGCCTTACACTTGTTACTCATTCCAAAAGCATACACACCAAGGTCATCACACTATAGTCCAGATTAAGCCAATATTCTTCTTGGTAGATACGATTTCAGCTAGTAAAGATGGCTACTAATCCCATATCACATTGAAAATGATGTACTAAAAATATATGAAACCATGCATTCACTCCAACTATCTCACTCATTGATTGAAAATCAAGTCATTCACATACTTGGGTTTAACCCCAACTTTCTCAAGCACGTCCTTTCCCAACATGTCTTTAAGCATTTTAACATATTGTTAATAATGTGTCTTAACAAAAATATAAAGGAATATAAGGGATTTTTTTTTTTTCATGAGTCACTATATGACATAATGATAATAATATCCTCTATGCAACCAATATGCTTCCAAGTCAAGATATACAACAACTCAACATGCATGCAAAATCAACATTCATACATCATCAACCTACAAGTAATCATGTTGGCCCATTAGGCCCTAGCGTTGTAACTGGCTCTAATACCATATGTAGGATCCCACCTTACCCACCATCAGTAAGATAGAGAAGTAGATGTCACATAATCACTAATACTCATTTGCACAAAATCCTAAAGAATTAGTCACTGTAAAATTGTTTCCAACAACAAGCCCCCTTTTTTTTTAAAAGCTTTAGATAATACAAGAAACAACTGTCTTATTCACACTTCAGCAAATTAATAAATTCATTTTCACATTCATACCAAAAACTTGCATACATAGGAAGCTACACCCATTAAATAGTTTATTTATAATTTATAGTAACATAAAAACAACAGTAACTAAGAATTTTACACTAACAATTTATATGCACAAAAGCTACAGTCATTCAAGACTTTTGACAAGCACTTTGCAGACATGCACCCTACACTCATTGAGCCCGTATGACCAACACTTTGCAGGCATGCAATTAAAAGTCATTGAGGCATTTTGTCAAACACTTAGCAATAATGAATTTAAGATTATTCTTCAACATATTTATCTCATAAAATTCATAATTGAAAATTTAAATGTTTCCATCTTAAAACAGGGACTAAATAATCTTAGTTTTTCGTCAAAGACTCAACAACACGCGAACATAACTCACAGCAGCAATCTGCCAAATCGCCCATATTTCCGATCTGGATTCTAAAAAGTATTGTTTTGGAATGCAATCAGGGGTTACATGTCCATTTGGCACGGATACCCCCTGATGTTGGGCTGAATCGAATGAAAAACGCCCAAGAATACGATTCTTGAAAACAACAAAATTTATATCCTAAATGTTTCATTTATGACTTTTGTCAAACATATGGAATGAAAACTTACAACTACACCTCTACATGAGGAAAAAGAACCCAGAGTAATGCTACTAAGATATGCTCATTGAAATCACACATTTCTAAATCCACCATATGAGTTCTTGAAACATTTTACCACCCACAAGCTAATTCATTTGACATGTTTGACAAACTTTTTGCACCAATTGCTACAATTTAACAAACATATGGCAGCCTTGAATGCTACAGCCATTAAGGCTTTCTCTCAAAATTCTGATAGTACTATTACAACAAATTTAATAACAAAACATTGAATTATTGATTAGAATATGAAACATAAGCCATAACTGAAATTTATCTCCAACTTACCTCAAGCATTTGATCTTCCAAACCATATTTTAGTTCCCATTATTTTTGCATTTTCTTTTAAGGGTTGATTCTGTAATTCCTCCAGGTATGTTTTGGGTACATGTCCATTTTCTTACTTCTGATGTAAGCTGCAAGTTAGCACTTATTCATGCATAAATAACATTACTCATTCACCGACTTTGTCAAACACTTTGCAAACTATCCTAAAACCATTTCTAAAACATGCATCTAATTACTTGAAACAAAACTATAAATTGTGAAATACTTACCCAAGTCCTTTGGAATTTATTTATTTCAATTACCTTCAACAATATTTGGCTTTCCTTTCTCAAATGCTACAATACCAAGATTAGTAACATAAACTACACCAATAATAACTCCAATATTGAGATCTAAACATCCATACATATAGATTAATCTAGTCTTCATTTTTAACTAATCAATAATATTCTAGATAACATAAGCCTAAACCAAAATTAGATGCTTACAACAATTTAAATGTCTACTTTTTATTTTATGCTAAAGCTATACTATAATTTTAGGACAATGGAAATTATACCTGAAGAGATATTCAGCTCCAATTGTTCAGAATATGATCCACCTTCGATCCCTTAACTAACTCATTTGAACCATCCGGTTTTCCACCCAACCATATCCAGGGAGAACTCCTCCCCCTGGAACCCTCGAGCTGTAAAAGCTCACAACCAGTACCAAAATACAACAATAGAGAGAGAGATGCAAGGAAAGCTAAGGAAGATAGTTTTCACTTCCTCTAAATACCACTCTTGTTCAACCTCAATAGATACTTAGTAGGTTAGTAAGAAATTCAGATTTGTTTTGGAAGTAATTGGATACTCTCCATATCTCTCCCTCTCACAATATTCCTCAAGTCTCTTCCACTCTTGGCATTACCCCCCCTCCTCCCAAATGAGAATACATGAGACTCATATATAGGAGGAGCAAAAAATTCTTGTCATAAAGGAGGATTAATATGCATGCATTGTATTCCATTTAGAGGAGTGTAACTTATGCCATTAAGGAGAGGTATGCATGCATTTTTTAAGGAGAGTGTAACATATGCATTAAAGTGAGTGTAAGAGGAATATTTTATGACATATATTTAATGAGTGTAAGAGGAATATTCCATTCCTTGATGAGTGCATAAAAGAGAGTGTAATGTAATATTTAAAATAGAGAGAGTTACATAGAGCCATGAGAGTCATGAAGGAGAGAGGTGTGAAGTGAATGAGGAGATATAATTTCCTTTTAATAATAATATCATAGTCTCATAAAAGATAATAATAATATTACTAATATTAATAATATTGAGGATTAAGTCGAGAATGAGCTATTACAATTGATTAATCATAATTTAAGTGATTTTCCGTCAAGTATACTTGTTTACCCATTGATTGGAGGTGATTTACTATTTTTGGGAAGTCATACTTGAAATGGTAGACATGACTTTCTATTTTTAGAAAGTTACTCCAAAATTGTTAGGAATTAGATTATTAAGGAAATTCATCTACGAGTTGCCCATGAGTGGTATCTTTCTTCCGGATAATAGGGATTCCGCACCCCTATTGTATGCATCTTCATGCCTTAGTAGATTGAGGACTCCATGCCTTGATCTACTCTAAAGATCCAAGATTCCACACCTTGATCTTTTTAAATATTCAGGACTCCACGCCCCAAACATTTCCTTATATATTCAAGGCTCTACGTCTTTATATTTCATGGATTTAGGACTCCGCGTCCTAATCCTTTTATCATATATCCAAGACTCCAAGTCTTTATATTTCATGGATTTAGGACTCCGCGCCCTAATTTCCATGGCTTCTCATCTATTTTACTTTGAAACTCCGCGTTTCACCTTAAGGTACTGATTGTGAGCTCATACCCATCTGATGGTTCGTTGGTAAGGTCTTCTTCCAAGACCTGCACACATCACAATCTCATTGATCAAATAAATCAAATGAATTTCATAATTAACTTATTCAAATTTTACCAAATATTATGCATGACTTCCACAGTCATTTTGGTTTTGGAGAAATGACTTCCGCAGTCATTTATAACTTGAGCATCCTTGTTGGAAATGACTAAGTCCCCTGCCACATCATGCTTAATACGAGACTACGCACATATAATCATACAAATCATCCATAATTCATAATATTTAACCATATGTTCCACATAACCATGATCGTCCATGGATCTGTGTCTCAATTCTGAATCACCATTCACGTCATACACCTATGTCCAAAATAGGATACCAAAAGAGAAAACATCGCTAATATTCGCTTAACCAAAATCAATTCTTGTGCACGCAACCATAGATATTATCATAAGCACACAACAACCAAGTGACCAGGTCATAGCATATAAGCATGTACATAAGTCTTTCATACATAATATTATATCAAAATCACCATCTCTAAGTGTCATCAAAGCTATCTCACTAATAAGTGACACTACATACTCCCCCTCTTGGGCTAAACTTGGCCCGAAGTTTTTCCTATGGTCATAAGATACTTAGTTCTTTTAGATTATCCTATCAATAAGTTGTTTGCCTTATGTATTTGATGTATATATATATTTTTTTCTTCATGCCAATCCATAGTTTGGAAGCAACTCCATGAAAACTAAACATACCATTCTTAATCAAGTAGAAAATATATCCACGCCATATTAGACATGTGTTGATATAGAATACCAAATATTTCTATATCAAAACTAGCCATACAATTTATAGTACCATATAAAAATATTATTGTATGTAATTGATATGATATATACTTAATTTATCTATAATAATTTGATATTCTACATGTTCTTCTTTCTCATAGTCTATATGAATCCCACATGTGTCATCTTCTTGGTTCTGTAGGATGTTGAGCTTTCCAAGCTATAAATAGAACACACATTGGTTGTACACACAACAATGATGGTCCATACCATATCACAATCAAATTGGCATACAATAAGCATAAAATAATCCACATACAATTGTTAGTGAAATTACGTAACAAAACATGATGTTATATATAAGACCCACTCTTATGCAACAAAACATGACGTTATATCTAAAACACACTCTTACATCCCACTTTATTTATGTCTTCTCAATCCATTTTTCCTCTTTTCATTCCATAAGATATCCTTGCAATCGAAATATTTAGGATCTATCTTTAGTTTTTACTAAACGTTTACTCTTTAGGAAAAAAAATACAATTTGAGGTTCAAGGCACCATTTTTGTTTTTGTTTTTTTTTTTTTTTTTTAACTAACAACCTAATGTTAAATACAGTCCTCATTGACCCACTTATGTATTATAGATCATTCCTTTAGTTTGCATAATCTTCATTATTATTCACTTCTCTAACTTTAGAATCAATTATGAAATGACTTAGTTAGAAGATCTTCATTTTGAAAGTAGATTAATGATGTATTTTTTAAAGTGGCTTGTAATCAATAACAACTCTCACAATTATGAAAATATGGTAACCTTGATAAATTTATGTCAATTTGTTTTCCAACTATGAAATCAGTCATGATTTATATTCAGTAATTAATCAAATCATTTGATTTCATATCTTATTCCTTACTATTAATACATACACAACAACAAGCTATGAAAACCATACATTTCTCAAAATGTGATGAATCTTGTTAAATTTACATAAGATTTAGACTATCACAAGGGAATTTCTAGCCT
>JAXQQM020093334.1:0-10673 GCA_034641835.2 Pinus albicaulis
TTGTCTGCTTTGGCAACATTCAATGATAGCAACTGTTATTTTACGCCTCTTTGAAAACCTGTTCCACGCTACCTCGTTTGTATTTGAGCATTATTAAAATGTTAGACTATTGAAATGTTTTAGACCATTAGATCCAATGCCTCTTTCAACCTAACTAATAATCAACTGTTGCACATTATTTTTGCATCTGTAATTAACCATTTGTGGTCTCGCCCTCCAATGGCCAAAATGCAAGCCTAGAGAAAAATGCAAGCCTAGATCAACCTAGCTTTAAAGATCACAGATCATCAATATCGCGCGTGAATCACACTCGCTTGTGCTTGCAACACTTCTCCGATTCTACTCTTTATTCTATTTATGATCCTCATTCTCAAATCCCACCAACCATCATTTTTGACTGAATTGAATTTGCAAGTATTTTGCATTAATTTGTATTTTTTGCAGAAAATGTTCAAGGGAGGCAAGGAAATGGCTGCCAATACGATAGAATGGGAATCCGTCGTTGGCCAACATGGTAAAGTAAAGAAGTGGGATCTCTCAACCATGAAATACCTCCACTGTGTGGTTTAAGAGACTTTCCGATTATATCCAGCGACGCCGCTTGTTGTTCCTTGCAGTGACCAGAGTCCTATTTCTTTGTCTCTTTGCCCTCTCTTCACATCATTCTGCAATCTTACGCCTCCTCCTCATATCTTGCCTTCATTTTTTTTAGTTTAGAGAAGCTGGATAGATATGCGAACTGCTCTATTTCAAGAATGCGAATTTTTTTTCCTATATGCGAACTGCTCTACTTCATTCTTTATACGAATTGAATTTTTTGAAAATTCAAAATTTTATTATTATGATTATTATTTTATTGGTAATACAAATAAATTAATATGTATGTCATTCTTAAAAGATTATATGTTTAAATTTACAGGAGGTAATATATATATATATATATATTATTTAATATACTCTGTCACATTTCCCAGCATCATTTTATATCAGGTAATCAAATATTGCACTTACCATTGGGAACTCATTAAATCAGATGATGCGCTGACCAAAAATGAGGCAGAAAGGTTGGATTTGGAATACCTGAAAGACATATATGATTTGGACCCCAACAGTCTACTTGAAATTGGAGGATTGTGAACCCTCACAACTTGGATATTAAATATATTTTTGACATGGTGTGTCGAGCTATTTCGGAGATGATGAATGAAGAAACGCCAGAATTTTTTTTTTTGAGGGAGGAGAGCAGATAAAGGATAAAAATAAGCTCGTAGAGTAAATAAATATGATATTAGCTTTATGTTAGTATGTAGTGGGGTACTCTTACTTTCATCACACAAGTTTTTTTTAGATTTCTTTTAGTATGTATTGGGATTCTCTTATTATCACTGAGAGCATTTTTTAATTCATTTGTACTCAAGGTTGTCAATATAATCTCGTACAGGCATTTTTTAATTCATTTTAATTCAAGGATGTCAATATAATCTCGTACAGTAAAGATGGATGATATTTTTTTTAATTTATTTTATTTTAGTACTTCTAAGTCGGTGCACTAAGATGATATTTGGTTTCTATAATGGGTTTATATTATGTTCATCATTCGTGCATAAATATGATTATGAAGTTGATTGTGAAGTTTATGTGTAGTGTTCAATGTTTTTTATTGGTTTATAATAATAGTTTTTTATTTATTTCCTAAGTTTTGACAGTTTTTAATTGGTTATTAGAGTAGGCAATTTCTCAGTTTTTTTATCATTATTATGTAAGAGCATTGATAATTAATGTGATTTGTTTAACAATAATTTAAGTTATATGATCCATACTGGCTTAACCTCGAGAGCCGGGGCTTGATAGCCATGATAAAAAACTCCGGACTACCTGAGTGAAATCATCTTTTAGAAGAAATCACTTTGTAGGAAACCGGCATATTGTCCATACAGTTTAACAAAAACAAAAATAAACATACAAAAATAGCATTCAACTCTTTCAGCAGAAGAGAGTGTAACAGAAAAACAAAAAATCTCCCAAGATGAATGACCAGCAATACCGATGTGGGCCGAGGGTCACGAAATTTACTGGTCATGAGCTGGAGAAGGAGGTTCCTCCACTATCCTGCACCAGAACTCGTCACCTCTGCCATCATTTTCTTCAGTGGACACGCTAACCTTGTTGACAACATCCACATGCATGTGTTCCTTGCTCTGGTCAGCACGCATAGTCTCCATCGGCACTTCAGAGTTCATTGCTTCATCCTTAACCGGAGTGGGATGAGGGAAAGGGGCAGGGGAGGGGATTTGGTTAACCGTTTCCTCTCTGAGGTTGAATGTAACAAAAGCAGTGATGATGGGCCTATCAAGGGAGCATTCGAAGTGGAATTCCGCTCTTTCGGAGGATTGACGAAGGGCCAGACGAGCCGACGCTTGGGAGACAGGGGAACCGACGGGGAGGGGATTAGGGTGCAAGGGAGTCTCGACGTGAGGAGGCGGTGGAGCTTGGGAAAAGTGCACATGCCCTGCTTGACGGGCTCTGCCTCTATGACTGCGAGTTTTCAGATAGTGACCTTAGGATATGTCCTCAAAGGAGGAGTCGGAGCTGGTAGAAGGCTGAGAGCGGGTCGCTCGACCCCTGCTACTACCATGTCGGCCTCATTCTATGACGGAGCCGCGACATGGTTGCAAAGGTGGGTTGGCAGGGCCGAAGGAGAGGAGGACAAGTGAGATGCAGAGGCGACAAGAAAGATCTGACTGATTGAGCACAGTATTGAGAATTCGAGCAGCAAAAAACACTCTGGGAAAAATGGTGACCCGACAGCGTCTCGAGGCAGCAGAGAAGCATGCAGTGGCGCCCAGTTTGAGTGCGGACACTCGACTCAGCACAGGCAGGAGGGCAAGCACTGCACAGCGGGGGAGGAGTGCTACAAGCGGCACAGGAGCAGATCGAATGACAATGCGCAAACGCCATAGGATACCAGGCGAGCAGAGCGAAGTGGTAAAGAAGCCGGGTGAAAATGATAATGGCATGCAGGTTGGCGCGATTAAATGTCGTGTTAATGAAATTGCAGGTGGCCATATTGCCACCCCACACGAGCTCCATCGGGAGTCGCCAAGGGACGAACGTCCCATCTCTCTTAAATGCCATCTGCATCCGAAAATTTTTTAATTGGTTATTAGAATAGGTAGTTTTTTAGTTTATCATTATTATGTTAGAGAATGGGTAACTAATGTGATTTGTTTAACAATAATTTAAGTTATATGATCCATAAAATTCTATGTTGATTGGTCATGATTTTTATGAGGTCATTGAAACATATACAAATAGACTTAAATCTTTTTTTATTCAATGTTATATATAGTACAACTATAAATTTAAGTTATATATATATAGATATACATATACATAGAGAGATGGACATGCTTATATATTCATAATGTATATTTACAAATTTTTAATTGGAATTTCATATTTACTTTATATTCTTAAAAAACTATTTATCTTCCACCATAGTTTATGTTTCTTATAGCAAGGTTATTAACCAATTTCTTGATGTTTATGAAAATAGAATATGAAAAACACACATGGTATGTTTCTTTGCAAGCTGCTTAATCAATTTCTATAAGAAAAACATACATGTTGTATTTCTTTATGTGTGTTTTTCTTTCCAAGCTTCTTAATCAATTTATTCGTTTTCTTCCTTATTGACATTCATTCAT
Source organism: Pinus albicaulis (assembly GCA_034641835.2). Taxonomy (NCBI): domain Eukaryota; kingdom Viridiplantae; phylum Streptophyta; class Pinopsida; order Pinales; family Pinaceae; genus Pinus; species Pinus albicaulis. The sequence continues at coordinate 3,708 of JAXQQM020093334.1, forward strand.
ATTTCACAATTGCTTTGATTTCATTGATCATGGTTTTTTTTTTAAATTGAAATTTCACAATTGCTTTGTTCTCATTGACTTTTCATTGACCATGGTGATTTTTTAATTGAAATTTCAAAATTTCTTTTGTCTCATTGAATTTTCTTTCCAGCTATTGAAACCAAAAAACTTAGTACACATATATGTTTAATACTTTCTAAAACCATAAAGTTTTATGTGATAATTCATTTTAAGGTTGTACATTATAAATGCTTTTAGCATCTCAAAATGAAATTTTATTTCCTTTTAAAAAAAATTAAAGTGAAATTATATTTTTTCCAAATAAAAAATAAAAAATAAAAACATATATAAAAGCATTAATTAAAAAAATAGCAGAAATATAATATCCAATAAGATGGATCATAGATATATATACATAGAGAGAGAGATGGACATGCTTATATTTTCATAATGTATATTTACATTTTTTAATTGGATTTTTTTTTACTTTATATTTAATACTTTCTAAAACCAGAAAGATGTATGTGATAATTCATTTTACACTTCACATTTTTTGGTGTCACTATTTGAAAACACTCCCCTAGTTGCCACTGTGTCCATGTTTGAGCCATTGAATTAAATGTTAGACTATTGAAATGTTTTAGGCCATTAGATCAAGTAAATATTTTTATATATGTTTTTTATAATGTTAGTTTTTCTTTTTTCATAAACATGAAATTTTTGGGTACATAAGCATAAAAATTTTATTTATAGTAAAAATTTTATCATAAAATTAAACTCCACACAAACCAACATAGTATGGTAGAAAGGTTGTAATGTCATGTTTAACATTTTGACTATGTCAAATTACACAAAATTTTAAAATAAAAGTAGATTAAATAAAAAGATTGACATAATATAATGAACATGGTCAAAATACAATAAAAATTAAAAATAATAAAATAAAATAATGATCAATTATAAATACAGCCCATAGTAATGACCCATGGTATTCATGTGGAATGTAGTTTCTTTATAGGGGGAATTAAGATGGCCTAAATCAATCTTAACTCTGGATCTATCAAGACCCAAGAGGGATCAAATGCCTTGATATGCAAACCTCTTTTAGAGTGAAAAAAGAATTGATCCCTCTCATAAATAATAATGATCTAAACTAATTATTTAATAAAATTAGTTTTAAATATTTATAACCATTATTTTTTAAAAAATTTACTTAATAAAATGTATCTAAATTTTCATACATCCAAATATACATAGTTTTTCTTGTTCTGTATTATTTTTATTACAACTATTTTATTATTCCAAAAACACATGGTTTTTTTTGTTATATATTATTTATGTTAAAATTGTTTTATAATTCATGATTATTATTTTTAGCCCATATGAGATATGGTTTTATTATATAGGAAAGATTATGGGTCTTTACCGAGGCAGCCCCTTTTACAAAGCAGAGTTCTTTCTACTGCATCTAATAATCTATAACTACTTTCAAGGCATTTGAACAGAGCTTATATTGTTTACAATGAGCTGCCCTTTCATGAGCAAGTTGCCTTTGTTTTCCATCTCATCAGCTTCACTGTTTGACATTCTCAGAATGTGATGAAATTTACACTTGTCAAAGTCAAGAAGAACTCTCTTCAATCTGTCCAATATTTTATTAAGGCTGGCGTCGCTGAACGGAGTCTCCGTGATTATATTTTTTATTATCAGTTCTGAATCACCGAAGACTTGGAGCACTTTGATTCCTTTATCTCTTGCTATGAGACAAGCTTTTAGGAGCCCAAGGATCTCTGCGTGATTGTTGGATTTCTTTCCAAGTCCCCAACAGAACCAGTCTTTGGAAGACCCACTAGGAGAGTAGATAACACCACCCGCACCAGCCGCACCAGGGTTCCCCTTGGACGCCCCGTTGAAAAAGATAGTGAATAAGTTTTGAGACCTCCACCAAGTTTGAAAAAAATCATCCTCATCTCTTATGCGCCAATTAGGATTGTCACCTTGAGGGGGTTGAAGGTACTTACGAGGGTGGGTCGCAAGCGTTCCAAGCCAGCTCTTTTCTTCGGGCAATAGCAAATGATCTTCTTTAAAATACTGATATTGGGCCGCTTCCAAGAGGAAAGCCTTAGCTTTTGCAGCTACCTGCAGAGGGGTATATAAAAGCTCTTTAAAAATCCTCTGGTTGCGGGCCAACCAAATCTGCTAGCATACATATTTGGGGAGCGCAATCCAGATTCTACGCCAGAAAGATTTGGAAGGGATTCGATGGGGATAGTGTTGACTCCAAGAGGCAAAGAGGTCTGCAACTGAGTTCTGCGTAGGGGCTGGAATCTGAAAGTCCTGAAGAATGAGAACCCAAACCTCTTCAGCAAATCTGCACTCCATGAAAAGATGCTGGGTTGTTTCGAAGTTATTGCTGCATAACGCACATCAATGAGGCCCAACTATATTCCTTTCTTTCCAGGTTATCTCCCGTAAGCTACTTATTATGGATCAAAGTCCAGAAGAAGAAGTTTACTTTTGGAAGGGAAAGCGGTTCCCAAACATTCTTCCAAAACTCCTTTGTTTGACTGCTATTTCTAAAGACCTGTAAAACATTATACCCAGCTGCTGTGGTATACACTCCATTCTTTCCCCAACCCCAGCTATCTTTTTTGGTTCTACAAACTGGAGCTGCGTCCTCCAACAGTTCGACTAGCAGTGCTTGTTGATGAGAAAACTGTGCTGGCACTCTATGGAAATCCCATCCATTCCAGTCTCCACGCTGGTCCCAGATCGAGATGTCATAAAGTCTGCTTACACCTGCCTGCTCCAGCCAGTTTCTAAGGTCAGCAATGTCATCGTTCTCAGCTAATGGATCACTTCCCATTATACTGTCAAGCCATAAATGCGTACGCTTACCGTTCCCTGGAATCCTATAGATTAATTTTTTGAAAAAGTTGCTACTTTTGCAACATAATTTCCAGACCTGCGTACTATTGGTTGCGCTTGCTGTCTGAAGATTGGAGAGTGCGTTATTGGGACCATACTTTGAGCGCAGGGTTACACTGATTGGATGAGCGGGCTCGTGGATCAGCTTCCACAAAATCTTTCCTCCCAACGCTAGATTGACAAGCGTGGGATCTCTAATTTGCAGGCCGCCCTCAGACAATGGTTTTTTGACCACATCCCAGTTAACCAAGTGCATTTTTCTCTCGTTGCCTTTCCCTCCCTGCCAAAGAAAATATCTGAGCAACTTGGAGATCTTTTCCATCACATTTCTTGGCGCAAGGAGGAAAGCCGCCTGGAATATTGGGAATGCAGACAGCACAGATTTGATTAGGATTACTTTACCTCCCTTAGTCAGCCAGTTGCCTCCCCACGCAGCTATTTTGGATTTGATTTTTGAGATTATGTCACTCCATAACGATCTCTTGTTAACTCCAGAAGTTATGGGGAGACCAAGATATTTAAACCTGTCCCAGTTTGCCTGACCTTTAAACCCAAGGAGAGCAGTGATTGCGGAGAGTTCATTCTAATCTATATTCCAGCTGTATACTTCGCTCTTACTCTCATTAACCAAGGCACCTGAAACTCTGCAATACTTTCTGAGGAATGAGTCGAAAGCTCTGGCTATTCTGATGGAAGCTCCTCTTAGTAGAAGAGAATCGTCGGCAAAGAGAGCATGGTTCACTGGTTCAGCTCCATTGGATGGTTTGAGGCCCGGAATATGACCAGCTAATCTTTCAGCAGTAATCTTACGACTAAGGGAATCTGCCATTAAGATATACAGGAAGGGGGATAGTGGGCAACCCTGCCTGATACCTCTTTGAGCTTGGAAGAAGTTAGCTGGTCTGCCATTAACTAACGGAGCAATCCACGGACTATCAATGCAGGCTTTTATTAATTGTACAAAATGTGTCGAAAAACCAAAGGAGAGCAGAACTTTAGATAGGAAATTATGATTTACTCTATCGAAGGTGTTTGCCATATCTAGTTTTATCAACATACCTTTCTCCTTTCGCTGTTTACTTGAATGTATTGTCTCCTGAACTTGTATCACGTTGTCCAGAATGTGTCTACCCTCCACAAAGCCACCTTGAGAGCTGGAGATCAGTTTTTTTAACAATGGCTTGATCCGATTTGCTAGAATTTTTGCCAGGATTTTATAAGAAGCATTGCACAGCGAGATGGGTCTAAATCTAGCAAAGGAGTCAGGATTGGAATCCTTAGGAATTAACGCTAGGTAAGTGGACTTGGTTCCTCCACCAATCTTGGCTTTCTTCATGAATCCTCTTGTCATTTTAAGCAGGTCAGCCTTGATAATGTGCCAACAAGATTTGTAGAAGTGAATTGTGAATCCATCAGGCCCAGGGGCCTTATCTGGTTCCATGGACCAAATAAATTTTATGATTTCCTCCTCAGTAATAGGTCTGCAGAGGTTTGAATTGTCTTCAGGGCTGATAAGGGGAGGAATACTGGAGAGAAAGTCATCCTCCTCCTCATCATTTCTTAGAGTTTCTTCTCTGTACAGGTTCCTATAATGGATTTCAGCAGTGGATTTAACTTGGTTGAATCCTTTGCACACTTGACCCTCAGTTGTTTTGATTTCTGCTATGTAATTCCTTGACAGTCTCGCTCTGTATTGCCGGTGGAAGAAGGGAGTGTTCCGGTCCCCGGCCTTCAACCAAAGGCTTCTGGATTTAAGCCTCCATTATTCTTCTTCCTTTCGAAAAGATTGATACGTTGCTCTTTGTGCTTTTATTTCTTCCTCGAGCAACTTTGATGTGATATCTCTATTTTCCATATCAGATTGCAGGGCCAATAAAGACTGCACTGCCTCTTTTCTCTGATTGGTGGGATTGGTATCCGGTGTTTTTATCCAGTCCTTCAGAGCTTGCTTTGTAGCTTTCAGTTTTTGCTCCCAAACGTAGCTGGAGGATCCCGAGATTGGTTTGGCCCATGCTGCCTTGAATGTCTCCATGAATCCATCTCTCTCAATCCAGAGTGGGCTGAATCGAAAAGGTAGCGGTCCCAGGTCTTCTTCATCTTCCAAATGGAGCTGAATCGATTTATGGTCTGAGGAGAGCTTGGGAAAAAATTTCGTGGTTATTTTCTTATTCATCATAATGGAACTTTGCACCAAGAAACGGTCTAATCGAGCAGATATGTGCTCCGAACCAACCCGATTATTAGACCAAGTGAAAATGCCACGAATAGGCCTGAAATCAAGAAGGTCCCAATGCTGGGATATCTCCTCAACTTGGCCAACATAGGATCTCTGGAGCTGATTCCCCCCCTCTTTTCCTTTGCTTTCAAAATAATGTTCAGATCCCCGGCAAGAACGATGTTGCTGGGATTGGACTGCTCAAGAAAGGCCACAAGTGTATCCCAACATTCTCGTTTTTCGGAATAAGTCACCGGAACGTAAAGATTGAAGAGAGAGATGAACAACTTACTTGCCTTGTGCTTCAGCTCCGTGTATATCCAGTGCTGGGTTTCATGGGAATTTAACAGCTGAAAGAGGTATTCTGTCCAAAGTGTTGCCAACCCTCCATAGGTTCCCCTTGAGCTGACTACTTTTCCTGCTCTTTTGTTCCACTTTGTTTTGCCTAACTCTAGAAGGGCTTGCCCTTCTATTTTGGTCTCTTGGAGCATGAGAATGTCTGAGGGGTCTGCTTTCAATAGGTCCCTGACTGCTTCTATTTTAGAGGGGTTCCCCAGACCTCTGCAATTCCAAGAGACGAGTTTCATTATTTACCAAAAGGGGGATTGGGGCCTCCCTTGGAAGGCCTTGGTCTGGTATTTCGCCCAATAGACATTTCTATTGTGGACTGACTTCCTTGAATCTTGAGTCTTTCTGCCTCTTCTTCCCTCTTCTCTTTTCGAGATTGCCTTCCTGCTTTTTTGGAAGGGCGCTCGTAGGATTCATCCTCGGAAGAACTAGAACTATCCACAGGTTTTTTCCTTGCTATTTCTGCGTATGAAGGATTAGTGGGAGTGCCTTGATTTACCTCCATCTGTGTTGTTTCCTCTCCCTCTTTATTTGGAGGAGAGGGGACAAGTTGTTCCTTGTTATCCTGGTTTAGGTTGGCTTGAATGACCTGATCTCTTTCTGATCCATTTGGTGGTTCTTCCGCTTCTTGATTGCTTTTAGAGCTTGAATGACCTCCAGTCATATTTCCTTTAACTGTGCCTTTTTTTGAGCTTGTGTTTTTCTGGACTAGGGTCCATTGTTCCCCATTTTGTTTGTATGCTTGTTCCTCAGCCTTCTTCTTACAGTGCTTTGCAAAGTGCCCATGCCCGTGACAATGCCTACATTTAAATGGCAGTTGTTCATAGTCCAGCTCTTGGACATGCGTCCACCCAGAAACGGTGAGCTTAATAGCTTCCGGTAATCCTTCTTCGAGGTCTACTTCTACGCAGATGCGGGCGCATGAGTACTGATCCTTTCTTGCCGCCTGATCTATGTATTTTCCCAAAGCATTACCTATTATCTGGAGGGATTTTGGGTTCCAGCAGTGGAGGGGCAAGTGAGGGAGTCTAACCCAAATCGGGACAGCCGAGGGAACATCCTGGGTGGGGTCGAAATCTGGAGACCATTTGTTAAGGTAAAGGCCCTGGGGGCCCATGAAGTATGGTCTGTTTCTAAAGATTAATCCTTTGTCTTCCGGGTTTTCAAAAACAAACACGAAGAAACCCTTACCTACGAAGTAGCTTTTGACTCCCTCCTTGATCAGAGGCTTCCAGTTCCTTTGAGTCCAGTCCTCAACAGATTTGGGAGAGGGCCAGAGTCCCGTGAACTGACCTATGAGGCCTCTCTCCGCCAGATTCAACGCCGATTTGCAGGTGTCTTCTTCGGGAAGGGCCACTGTGGGGATTGAATCCATTTTTTTCACAAATTTCTGTTGAGACAAAGTCGGAGGGCGCTTGGGAGCAGCAGCAATCATTGCCCTAAAAGCAGACACCTCCGGAGGCGGAGGGGGATCA
>JAXQQM020058132.1:0-105764 GCA_034641835.2 Pinus albicaulis
TAATACATGTTGGAGTTTCTGAAAATTCTAGAACAATAAATGGATAACAAAACTCCCCTCTTCAACAGTTTCGCCGAGCTCCGGTAATTTTCGAATAAAAAAATGACCTAATCAAGTAAATCCATTGCACACATGTTATACTGTTTCTCTGATTAAAAACAATGGCCGTACTCTAATTAACTAAACTTTTTTTTTGAAAATTATAGAAATTTTACTAAGATATTAAATGATGATGTTACATTTATTTCTATCATAAAAATATAATTCAAACATTAATATTAAAATATATTTTAAGCCTTTTTTTCCCAAATTTCTGCCACTTTTAACCATCCAAACAATTCGTCGACCACAATAAACAACTCCAAAAAAAATGAGACTAACACGGAACAATTATGTAATAACAACTTAAATGGTTGATAATTACTCTCAACGAGACATCGCCCATTACTTACAAATATATTTACTTAATATTGTAATTTGAAAATTAGTTTTGTTTTATTTTTTAATTTTTTTAAATAATGATTTTTGAGAGAATTTTATTTTGAATCATGTGGTGTATAAATACTACGTTTAAGCTTCGAAAGTTTTGTTTTATTTTTTAATTTTTTTAAATAATGATTTTTGAGATAATTTTATTTTGAATCATGTGGTGTATAAATACTACGTTTAAGCTTCGAAAGCTCAAGTTCTAGAAATAGATATGGGTGCTTCGTGAATTTTGAGCAAGTTCAAAATGTGTTTTTTATTAATTTGAAATATAATATAAGAATAGATTTTTATTAGAATCTATTTTAAATAATATTTAATAAAATATTTTGAAAGTGATTACATTTTATTTGTTTTAATGATATTATAATTCTAATATTTATTATTATGATATAATTTCATAAATTTTTTTTTAATAATGTTAATAATAAAAATTATTTAAATTCAATTATTTATAATAAATTTCCCTTTAAAATTTTAATTTTAAAAATTATTTATTTCCTTTTATGACTCTTTTTATTATTATTTTAAAATATTTAAACTCTACTTCTTTTCTTTTATCACTCTTTTTATTATTATTTTAAAACATTTTAACTCTAATTCTGAAGCTTTTTAAAATAAAGACATATCATTATTTTTATTATTATTATTTTTCAATGTATTTTTCATGCATTATAAATCTTCACTTTCTCTATTTTAAAGATTATTATTGGTTTCTTCAATCATATATATTATTTGAGAAATTTGTTTAAAATCTCATATAGATTCATTAAAATACAAGTTTAAGAGATAAATGGTATAATGTTTTTTTTTTTTTTAAATTTAATTTTTAAATATTAATTTTTAAATTATTTTTATTTAATAAATCATATTTCTTCAACAATATGTCAAATTGTTTATGTTCTTTCATTTTTGGCTTGTGACTTAGTGGTTACGCATGCGCATGGAGATCTAAGTCATCTGACTATCACATCAAGTCTCGACCACACGAGTGAACCAATAAAATGGCATTAAATATATATAATTATTTACTTTATAAAAACAATTATTCTTAATTTATAAATAATTATTATTCTCAACTATAATTATAATTATAATTCTTTTTTGAAAGTATAAAATTTAGAATAAATTTAAAAATATTTTTATATCTAATATTAAAATAGATATTGAGATACATGTTACATATTAATACTTTTTATAGTGGTAAGCGGGGGTTTTAACCCCGCATCTCGCGTATGAAATTTAGGAGTGAAAGCTATTCGATGTTGCCGATTCCTGTAACTTACAACAACAAAAAAAATATTTCTCATTTCTTAATATAAAAAAAATAAATAAATAATTGTAAAATAAATAATAAAACTATTATTTAAAAGTTTTACTCAATTGAAAGTAAGAAATAAGAATATCCCCGGATGCGGGTGTCAAGGTGTAATCATAAGGTGATGGGCCTGCGAGACGGTGCGTGGCAAGGCCACATGGCCACCTGTAGGTTTCACTTATGGTGCCTCCATGTCATTAACACTCAAGTCCATCACATTGTGTGGCATTTATGCCGTTGCGAGTGTCGAGGCCTTCAGCATTTCAAAATGTCACCCTCTGGTTCTCCTCCTCAGCTCCTTGCCTCTGCGCTTGTATTACAGTTATTTCCTCAGCTCTGGCTAGTGGTTTCTATGCCGTCTCTGCTTTCGCCTATCCGATTTGGCTGCTCCCCGGAGGCTTAGGAGCCCAACTCTCGCACCTCCCTCGGCCGGCGATGCAACTTGGGATGCTGTGTTGAATTCGTCCCCAGCTTCCATTATTCTCAAAGCCCTTTCTGTTCTCTGCAATCCTTCGCCCCTTTCGAGCTCAATTCACCCTCTGCCTCTTTGTCCACCATTGCCAACTCTATCAACTCCCTCTCGCTGCGTGTTGACATGCCTCGGCTCAAGGATCGCTTGAGATGCTGAAGAGGCAGTTCCAGGGCATGCTCTTCTGGTCGCCGTCGATCTTCCACTTCCAGCTCCTCATCGTCTTCTCATGAGCGTCTTCAGGGTCGCTACCCCGACACACGCAGTGGGCGTGGTCATCTGGCCACCCCCTCCCTTGGGCGCACTACCTCTGACTCTCATCCCGCTGCCTTTGCCTCTTTGCATAGCTCGACTACTGCTAATTTTCATTTCCAGTGCAGCACCTCCCACCCTCTTGTTGTGGCGACCATCATAGTTTCCTTTCGTGAAATACCTGAGGTGATCCCTGGCCGCTCCTCGCCCACGCGCCTGAGTAACATGCTTGGTCCCTCTGTCATCATGCAACCTCCTCAAGCTCTAGAAGGAGGTACTTCTCGCAAGATGGGTGAATGCAGCTCGAGCCTTCTACAGGACAAAGGCAATCAGGAAGGTGGAAGTGGTGCAGGTGTGGCAACAACTCAACGTGGCCCCTTACCGGACGATGATGATGGGTACTGGTGTCAGATTGAAGAAGAGCCTCCCTCGAATGACTATGGTCTTTAGTTCTACAGGCATTGACCAAGTAATTTTTTCTAGTTTTCTTGTTATTTTTTATGTTATGGGATGTATTAGTCTATCTCATGATATAGCTGGTTTCCTTTTTAGAGGCAGCATTACAAACCTTATATGGGTTGGTTTCTAAATAATTTCTAAAACTTGTATTAATAATAATAATTTTTAATTACTTTTTAAAACTATATTAATTTAATTATATATTTTTTTAGTTTGTCAATTAAATTTATTATTTTTAATAATATTAATTTAACAAAATGTTTATGAAATTTCAATCCCTAACATGTCCCACTAACACCATTTATAAAGAAAATTAATTTAAAGAACTATTTTATAGCACTAATTACTTGCAATATATAATTATTACTATTTTCCCTTAAATTTCTTAATTTTTATGGGTGAACTATAATTGTGCCGAGCTGGCATTTACACTCCAATATGATCTTGATGTGTAAGTATGTCACAAACCTAAATAAAAAAACTAAAGAAGATTTAAAAAATAATTTACATTCATAAATATGTGAACTAAATAAAGTTGACTAAATCTAAATAAAGTTGACTAAAACAATGAGTCACATAACCATATAAATAAACAATAAAAAATCATTAAAAATAATTTTTGACAATATAAATTTAAAATATGAAGAAGTTTTGGAACACTCAAAAAAGAGATATGGTTAATAAATAAAAATATAAATAAACTAGAGGTATTGTAAATAAATAAAACCTATTTTTATAGGTACCCATAAGTATGGTGCATAAGAGGTATTGTAAATAAATAAAACATATTTTTATACTTACCAAAGAAGTATGGTACATAAATAAAAATATAAATAAACTGTAGGTATGGTTAAACTTTAGTGAGCATAATTTTGCAATTACGCCTAGTTCTTATTTCTTTAGAAGCTTTCTCATTCCAGTAGAGCTGATTATGTTGCTTGGTTTGCCTGCGATATCCCTTAATTCAACTTCCTTTCCTTCCCAAATAAAAATTAAAGAATAAATAAAACCTATTTTTATATTTACTCCATAAACCTCTTTATATTTAAAAAAACTCAAAAAAGAGGTTTTATTTAGGTGAAGCCTATGGGCCAAATTATTATTAATACCATGCATAAATACCATGGGCCAAATACCAAAAAAGAGGTATGGTAAATAAATAAATATAAAAGATGCATAAAGATGTAAGATAAATAAACAAAAATATATCTCATACGATTAGAAATCAACATATAATTATATACCAACCCTATGGGTCAAATACCATCCACCAAATTATTATTAATACCATGCAAAAAAACATTATTAACCCTAACATTAATATTAAAATATTAATATTCATCTTAATATTATTAAATTTAATACCTTTGGATTAATATCCACCAAGTTATTATTAATAGCATGAAAAAAAAACATTATTAACCCTAACATTAATATTAAAATATTAATATTCATCTTAATATTATTAAATTTAATACCTTTGGATTAATACAATATTAAATTTCTTTAGGTTTATTTTTAAATTCCTTAGGACTCTGTAATTAGGCTTAACATGGACTAGTTAGTTGGCACAAAATTTTGAATACAATACTTCCATCACTTATCTAGAGAGTGTGTGTATGTTTGTTGGTGAGATAAGGAGATAAACAAGGAGATATGGAGAGAAGGGGGGAGAGAAGGAGAGAGAGAGACATATAGTAACAAAGTTTAAAGGTGAATATAAAGAGAGAGAGAGGTGGGAGAGAAAGGAAGAGAGAGAGAGTGAAAAGAGGTAGGGAAAGAGAGATGGAGATGGATGCGGAGAGAGAGGGAGATAAGAATAGATACATAGAGAGTGAAAGGTGGAGAGTGAGAGAGAGATAGAGAGAGGGAGAGAGGATAGCAAATAGAAGAGAGATAGAAGCGAGGGAGAGGGAGGGAAGATCTGGAAAAGAGAGGGAAGGGGAATAGAGAGAGGGGGTGAGAGGAGGAGGGAGTGATAGATACATAGATTTGAGTAAGAGAGTGTATGTTTTGGGGTTGATATAAATAGATAGAGGTAGATAGAGATATAGATTGAAGTTGAAGAGAAAGAAGAGATAGATGGAGAAAAGGAGGGAGGGACAAAGAGATTGATAGATATGGAGTGGGAGAGCGTGTGTGTTTGGAAGGGTGAGATAAAGAGATAAATGAGATATGGAGTGAGATATAGATATAGATGGAGGCGGAAGAGAGGGAAGAATATTTATTGCACTAGATGCATTGATTTGAGTGTAAATGGTGATTTCTAATCCTATTTGATTGCTTGCACTAGATGCATTGATTTCAATGTAGATTATTTACAATACTATTTGATTGTTTTCACTAAATGCTTTGATTTCAATGTAGATGTTGATTCGTAATGATATTTTATTACTTCCACTAGATGCATTGATTTCAATGTAGATGATTTACAATCCTATTTGATTTTTTTCACTAAATGCATTGATTTCAATGTAGATGGTGATTTATAATCCTATTTGATTGCTTGCAGTAGATGCATTAATTTGAATGTAGATGTTGATTTGTAATTATATTTGATTGCTTGCACTAGATACATTGATTTCAATGTAGATGTTGATTTATAATTATATTTGATTGCTTGCACCAGATGCATTGATTTCAATGTAGATGATTTCTAATCATATTTGATTGCTTGCACTTAATGCATTGATTTCAGCGTATATGGTGATTTAAATGCATTTATTTCGGTGTATATGGTGATTTCTAATGCTATTTGACTACTTGGACTAGATGCATTGATTTCAGTGAAGATGTTGGTTTCTAATCCTATTTTCTTACTTGCACTAGATGCATTGATTTCAATGTAAATGTTATTTTATAATAATATTTTATTGCTTGCCTTAGATGCATTGATTTCAGTGTAGATGTTGATTTCTGATTTGATGTAATTCGATGTATGATGGTACAGTAATTTTAAAGTCATTGGATTAATAGTGTGCATTGATTTCAGTGTAAGTATAAAAAAATAGTGACAATGTACATTGATTTTTGTGTTATAGTAATTAAAGCTATTAATATTAGAGAGCAAGAGAGACAAGGTATAATGGTTTATGATTTCAAGTGTCCTTTTCATATACAAAATATACAAAATTAACAAGGGTAAAGTAACTAAACAATATTTATCATCTCAACACACTTACATAACTAAGTAAATTTAAAATTAAAATGAATTTACATATTATAAATCAAATTAATCATATGTTGTTCATATTATCAATAGATTTTCCTTGGCCACACACCAAATCTAGATCCAATCTATCGAGATCAAATCTCTCGAAATGCAAACCTTTCCTCAAATTTTACACCAAAAAAAAATTGTACATTTAATCCCTTTCCCCAAATTAAAATAGATCTACACTGATTATAATCCTCATCATTTATAAAAACACTGATTATAATCCTCATCATTGTACAACATATATTTTTTATATTTTTGAGGGTGCATCAATGTGAATTGACACTCACAGTAAACTGAGTCTAAGAGGTGCGAATGGACACGGGGAAACACGTAAAACATCTTTGAATGGTTTACTATTTTAATTGTGAAAATGGATACGGGAGTTGTTTAAATTTCTTAAGTTGTTGAGTTATGAAACTGTTTAATTTAAATTTTCTGGCTGAAATTTTATGATGAATTAGGAGACATTGCAATATTAAATAATAATCTAATGAAAAATAAAGGTAATGTTTCAGAAAACTCTTAAAAGGCAATTATATAAATCTAACAAATTTAAAATATATTTTTCCGACGTTCTAATCAGATTTACGTTCTAATCGGATTTAAAAACATAATGATACGCAGCTATTTTTTGAGTTTTCTTATTAAAATTAGCCTGATTGAATTAAATTCCCATTGAAAAAAAAATTAATGTTTAAGAAAACTTTTAAAACACTTCATGATCACATCCAACAACTCTAAAATATAATTTTCCCACTTTGTAATCAGATTTAAAAATATATATACGTGAACAAAGAAAAAACAAAAGAGTGTCTCTCGTGTTTTCGGAAAGGCCACCGCACTCAGAGGTATTCATATTTAATATATCGATGCGGATAAAAGTCAAGAACGCTAAAATACTCTGGCTTCTCATACAAGTCAAATATAATGACAGATGACGTATCGACAAGGACATGTGAGGCGCATCAGAATTGTTAGAAAACAGTGCTTGTCAAATTTGTAATACCTCGATGGCATGGTAAGCAATGGGAACTCAAACGATCGCCGGTGTTGTGGCTCTGCTTCATTGATACCATCTTTACTTTCGAAACGGCCTGGGAGATATCACACCATTATTAATACCATATTTTACTATCGAAACGGCGTGGGAAATATGACACTCATTTCACGACATTGACGGCTCCGGCGTCTGGGAAAGCTACCGGGAATAGACGTGAAGAGCGAACACCAACTGGTAGCCACCCCGCCGATGTGGAACTCTCGCCGCTCCAAAACGCACCGATTGTTTGACAGGTAGCATAGTTACGAAACCCGCTACCCCTTGCCACCGCCATGAGATTCGATGATCTACAGCTCAATATGACCTCGATGTCAGGTGGGTTACTTACTCATACAAAATATCGGCTTAAGTTTTAAATTTTTAAAAAAATCGCATTTTGCTAGAACATATATCAATTTCTAATACAATTATGTATTATTTATATAATTTGAATGAATAGAAAATTATATACTTGAATTTGAATGGATCATAAATTTACCTTTAATAAAAAAAATTTCCACATTGAATTTCCAAATTAAGTAAAATTTTAAACATCTTTACTCTTTACTAAAGTCAATACCATTTCTTAAATCAAAGGAAAAGAGTTAATTCAACACAAACAATCAAAATCCAAAATCTTTTAATATTTCTTTTAATTAAATATTTGTAAAATGAATTTATACTTACTCCAGAGCTATGGTAAATAAATAAAAAAATATATAAACTAGATGTATGGTAAATAAATAAAAATTATTTTTATATTTATTCCATAAACCTTTTTATATTTAAAAAAACTTTATAAAGAGGTTTAATTTAGATGAAGCCTATGGGATGAATACCATGGGACAAATTAATATTGATACCATGGGCCAAATACCATGGGTAAATAAATAAATATAAAAGAGGTATAAACAAGTATGATAAATAAATAAATAAATATAAAATAGATATAAAGAGGTATGGTAAATAAATAAATATAAAAGAGGCATAAAGAGGTAAGGTAAATAAATAACAATATATCAAATAGGATTATAAATAAAAATCTAATTATATAAAGAAAAGGGGTATGGTAAATAAATAAAAATATAAATAAACTAGAGGTATGGTAAGTAAATAAAACCTCTTTTCATATTTACTCCATAATCTGCTTTATATTTAAGAATATTATGTTCATTAGTTTACATAACTAAGAAGAAATAGAGAGAGAGAGAGTGATAAGGGAGATATGGAGAGAGAGTGTGTGTATGTTTAGGGGTGAGATAAAGAGACAAAGTAATATGTATGGAAAGAAGGGGGGAGAGAAGAAGTGAGAAGGAGAGAGGAAGGGATATAGTAATGTAGTTGGAGAGAGAGAGGGGTGGAAAGAGAGAGAGAAAGCAAGGGATGGGGGAAGAGAGAGGATTAGAGAGAGAGAGAGAGGCATGGGGGAAGAGAGAGGATTGGGAGGGAAAAGAGAGAGAGAGAGGGGAGAGAGAGAAATAGATGAGAGAGGGAGGAGAGTGAGATGGGGGAAGAGAGAGGATTGAGAGAGAGAGAGAGAGAGAGAGAGAGATCACAGTAGAGAGAGGAGAGGGATTTAGGGGGAGAGAGAGAGAGAGAGAGAAGGGACGAGAGAGAGGACTTGAGAGAGAGGAGGAGAGAGGGATCGATAAGAAAGATGGAGTTGGAGGGGGAGAGATGTGGGAAATAAGAAATATAGAGATGAGATGGAGAGAGAGGAGAGGAGGACAGTGATAGGGAAAGAGAGGGAGAGAGAAAGAGAGGGAGCGTGTATGTTTGGGGCTGAGATAAAGAGACAAATAAGGAGAGATGGAGATAAGGGGGGAGAAGGAGATATAAGGAGAGAGGGAGGGATATAGTAACATAGTTGGTGGGTGAAGAGAGAGAGAGAGGGAGAGAGAGATGGGAGAGGAAGGGAAATAGAGGAAGGAAGAGAGAGGATGTGAGAGAGTGGAGAGAGGGAGGGAAAGAGAGATGGACTTGGAGGGGGAGGGGGAGAGAGGTAAGAAGAAAGAAATAGAGAGAGAAAGGTGGAGAAAGAGAGAGTGAGTGAGTGATAAGGAAGATGGAGAGAGAGGGAGAGAGGGGGAAGATAGAGATATAGATGGAAGGTGAAGAGAGGGAAGAAGAGAGAGATGGGGAGAGGAGGGGATTGACAAAGAGATTGATATATATGGATTGTGAGAGTGTGTGTGTTTAGGGGGGTGAGATAGAGACAGAAAAGAAGAAATGGAGGGGGATATAGATATGGATGGAGGGTGGAGAGAGGGAAGAATATTTCTCACACTAGATGGATTGATATAAGTGGAGATGGTGATTTATAATCCTATTTGATTATTTTCACTATATGCATCAATTTTAGTGTAGATATTTATTTCTAATGATATTTGATTACTTGCACTAGATGCATTGATTTCAATGTAGGTGGTGATTTCTAATACAATTTGATTTCTTGCACTAAATTTGTTGATTTCAATTTATATGTCGATTTATAACTATATTTGATTACTTGCACTAGATGAATTGGTTTCAATGTAGATGATTTCTAATCCTATTTGATTGTTTTCACTAAATGCATTCATTTCAGTGTAGATGGCGATTTCTAATCCTATTTGATTTATTTGAGTAAATGCATTGATTTCAGTGTAGATGTTGGTTTCTAGAGAGAGAGAGAGAGTGATAAGGAAGATGGAGAGAGAGGGAGAGATGACAAAAGGAGGAAAGAGAGATATTAATGGGGGAGAGGGAGAGAAGGGGAAGATAGAGATATAGATGGAAGGTGAAGAGAGGGAAGAAGAGAGAGATGGGGAGAGGGCGTGATTGAAGAAGAGATTGATATATATGGAGTACGAGAGCGCATGTGTTTAGGGGGGTGAGATAGAGAGACAAAAAAGAATAGATGGAGGGGGATATAGATATGGATGGAGGGTGAAGAGAGGGAGGAATAGTTCTCGCACTAGATGGATTGATATAAGTGGAGATGGTGATTTCTAATCCTATTTGATTATTTGCACTAGATGAATCAATTTTAGTGTAGATATTTATTTCTAATGATATTTCATTACTTGCAATAGATGCATTGATTTCAGTGTAGGTGGTGATTTCTAAAACAATTTTATTGCTTGCACTGAATGTGTTGAATTCAATTTAGATGTCGATTTATAATTATATTTGATTACTTGCACTAGATGACTTAATTTCAATGTATATGATTTCTAATCCTATTTGATTGTTTGCATTAAATGCATTGATTTTAGTGTATATGGCGATTTCTAATCCTATTTTATTTCTTTGAGTAAATGCATTGATTTCAGTGTAGATGTTGGTTCCTAGAGAGAGAGAGAGAGTGAGTGATAAGGAAGATGGAGAGAGAGAGAGAGAGAGAGAGAGAGAGGACAAAAGGAGGAAAGAGAGATATTAGCGGGGGAGAGGGAGAGAAGGGGAAGAGAGGGAGATGGGGAGAGAGGATGGGAGAGAAGATCACGGCAGGAAAATGAGAGGCAGGAGGCAGAGTTAATGAGGGGGTGCAGAGGAGATAAAAAAAAACAGCAGGATGGGGTATAGATATGTGATAAGCAAAGAGAGAGAAGAATATTTCTTGCACTAGATGGATTGATTTAAGTGGAGATGGTGATTTATAATCCTATTTGATTATTTGCACTAGATGCATCGATTTTAGTGTAGACATTTATTTCTAATGATATATGATTACTTGCACTAGATGCATTGATTTCAGTGTAGGTGATGATTCCTAATACTATTTGATTGCTTGCACTGGATGTGTTGATTTCAATTTAGACGTCGATTTATAATTATATTTGATTGCTTGCACTAGATGCATTGATTTCAATGTATATTATTCCTAATACTATTTGATTGTTTGCACTAAATGCATTGATTTCAGTGTAGATGGCGATTTCTAATCCTATTTGATTGCTTTGAGTAAATGCATTGATTTCAGTGTAGATGTTGGTTTCTAATCTTATTTGATTGATTGCATTACGTGCATTGATTTCAATGTAGAAGTTATTTTCTAATCTTATTTGATTGCTTGCATTAAATGCATTGATTTCAATGTATATGTTGATTTATGATGTGATGTAATTGGATATATGACGGCACATTAATATTAAAGTGATTGGATTAACAATATGCATTGATTTTAGTGTAAGCACAAAAAGTTATTAACAATGTAGATTGATTTTTGTGTTATAGTAATTTAAGCTATTAATATTGGAGAGCAAGAGAGACAAGGTATCATGTTTACTACAACAGATTGAGCTAAATATTTAAATGGTTTACGATTTAAATTTTCTTTTTCATATAATCGATATGAAAAGATAACAAAACTAACAAGGGAGGAAATACGAATAGTAGAAGAAAATAGTTTGAGATTGATTGTAACATGAGTACGTTCTTATTATTCACATTTTCTATCTTTCAACACTATTATTGTCACTTTGCATTTAAAAAAAATATTTCATCATTTTTCATCATTATAGTTATTAAAAATAATTATCATCTCAACGAACTGAGGTAACTAAGAAAAATTAAAATTAAAATGACCAAGTTAATCTCAGAAATATTTAGCATATTTAAAATGATTATATTAATATTTGATATATTTACATATTACTGATAAAATTAATCATATCTTTGATAGATTTTCCTTGGTAGCACACGACTGAAACGAGCCTAGATCCATCTTACATCTCAAAAATATACAAAAAATTTAATAATCTAAAAAATGTGACGTTGATTCCTCCCACTGGAACTAGCCTAGATCCATCTAACTCTGGATCTATCATGCGCCGAGAGGATCTATCATGCCGCGAGAGGGATCTTTACGAAGTTTGCACTCAAACTCAAAGTTTGCTCTAGAGATTTGATCCCTCTCGGCGCATGATAGATCCAGAGTTAAATGGATCTAGGCTGGTATACATATTTTCGGATGCCACGATTCAACGAAATGCCAAATCACATGTTGATTTAATGTGGCCTGTATTACCCCTTCCCAACAAACCTCAACCGTTTTTCTCAAGCTTCATTAAGATGGCTTTAACTGGACCCGTTACTCTCAATCCAATGTTTATCTTCACCTCCGTTAATATATAGCTTTAATAAGATCCACGTCACACTACCTGTAGTTAGAATCACACTGCCCAACCAAGCAATTCATGTGAAGAAAATGAAAACATCATTCGGAAACAATGATGGGATTTGACGTGCAATTAGGCCGTCACTGGGTGATTTACCCGTGAAATGCGTCTGTAGGTTGTCGATCGTCAACAATGAAGGCATGAACCATCAAATTTGCAATGGCCAAGTTTAAAATTCTGATCAGAGAAAGGCTTTGGAAGAGGCCCCGCTAATGCCTTGCTTTATTTTTTTCCAGGTATTTTTTTTTCTAATTAGACTAAAACTGGCCATTGCAACACATGTTGCAAGAGAAACGTCGTAAGGAAATAACATAAGAAAGAGTAGCCTAGAATAAATAAAATGTTTCAGAGAAGGAGCCATCGTGAAAGAATGAAAGACAAACTTTTCTTCCATGGAAGCATATCGTGGAGGTTTGAAAGACACTGATAATAAGAGTTATCAGTTATCAACCACAAATTTTTCTTATAGATATTGAAATAGGCAATTGGGGGAGAAAACATATATGTGAACCAACATAATAGAGAGCATGAAGGAGATGTATAGGTACAAAACAAAGAGCTTGAAAGAGATGTGGATGTACCTGGAAATGATGAGGAAATGATGAGGAAATGAGAGATGTAGAGGAACTTGTCAATGACAATATTGACTACACAAATGAAGTGACCATTTTAATATTTTAAATTTTTTCATTGTACATGCCAAGATCAAATTAAAAATTAAAAAAATTTATTTTATTTTTATGTAGGGACAACATCTTACCTACAACATGATCGTACCACACGTAGAAAAACATGGACATTAATCAATGAACAGTTCAAGTTAAAGTGAATTGGTTGATCAATTTTTTTTATGGTATATCTATCATAGCACAATATTAATTCTTAAATATATTTTTAAAGAAAATATATCTAAGAGCCTTAAAAATCATGAGGCCTATGTTGAAGTTAAGTTACCTTGTCTGATCATACCAACATGAATGTCCCATGAATAAAGAAATAGATCATGATTTTCTACCTTCAAAATCAAAGGTTGTTTTGGTGCAGTTCCTCCATATTTAATCTTTATCACTTCCTATTCAGTCACCTATGTATTATTTCTGTCATGATCTTTGAAACTATTCAAAACATCACATTTTTCTTTACCACTGATCTCCCTAATGTCTACCATGTTCTTGTTTTTTCAGTATCGCTGATATGAAGTTTGTTTCTTCTGTTCTTTGTGCATATAGTAAAAAATATATGGAGAGGTGGCTTTCATCACTTCAAGAGTAGTAAAAATAATTCTATTGAGAAAATAAATCCAACAATGAGAGAGATTCAGTAGAATTTATGGAGTTGGCAAACATGTCTTGTTCTGTGGTGTTGGCTACTCGGCATAGCTTTCTTGATCTTCTGTAAAATAAATAAATTTGTATTTATCTTATATTACATTAACCATGAAATTTCCAACATTCATGCCACGCTTTCCATCACATTTGTAGAGAAAATTATAACAAAGTATCACACTTTTCTTATCAGAGCTAAATGATCCTATATGCAACAACAATGGATTTCATCACTTAAGAGCAGTAAAAACAAGTTTATTGAGAAAACGACTCCAAAATATTTGTAGAGAAAATTATAACACAATATCACACTTTTCTTATTAGAGGTAAATGCTCCTATATGTAACAACGACGGATTTCATCTCTTAAGACCAGTAAAAACAAGTTTATTGAGAAAACAACTCCAACACATTTGTAGAGAAAATTATAACACAGTATCGCAATTTTCTTTTCAGAGCTAAATGCTCCTATATCCAACAATGATAACTTTCATTGAGAAAAAAACTCTAACACTGAGAGAGATTTGGAAGTAATTGTTGAATTGTTGAACATGTATTGCTCTATGGTGTTGGATATTGGGCATAGCTTTCTTGATAAAATTACAATAGAGTATCACATTTTCCTTATCATATCTAAATGTTCCTATATGCAACAACTACCTTCTACCTCATAGTTTAAATCTTTGCAAGGAGGAGAAGAGGAGGAGTGTCAAGGTGCAAGCTAGAATAAGAAAAGAAATAAAAGCCATTTTCTTTGATTATGGATCAGGTTATAAACTATAATACACTCTCTCTTCATAAGAGTGTGCAATATATATTGGATGGAGGGAAAGGTTATGGTAAAACTTGTACAAAAAAACCCTTAGGGTTGTTTGAACTTACTGTATTGCTAATCACATAGTGTCAATTTTGTAAAACTATAATCTACATTAAGGACTCAGTGGGATTTTTATTTTGTATGTTTTGTTTGGAATTGAAAAATAAAAAAATTATAAAAGCTAAAATTATGTAGTGAAAAACTTTGTTTAAAATTTCAGAATAAAAATTTGAGTATGTTTAACATCATATAATATGATTTTTTTTTTATAATTAGAGTAAAACACATGTAAGATATTTTAGCTACAATTAAATAATTAAAGATATGTATATAGTTTCTTTTTGAAGGAAGAAATTTGATATTCATTAACAAAAAAAATTTGTATGTGGCTACAAATATTTACAAACTATTACAATTAAGTAATTAAAGGTAAATTTAGTGTTATTTAAGAAATGAGAATTATGAATGTTCATCATTATTTCCCAAGATAAATCATGTAGTGTGAAATAATTTTAAAATTTTAAAAAGTTCACATATTTTAAAAAAATTCATTATTAATTTATTTTTTTATATATTAAGAAATACTACTCATGAATAATAAAACACTTGCAACATAAATAATATATAACAAAAAAAACCATGTATTTTTTGAATAATAAAATAGTTGTAACAAAAATAATATAGAACAAGAAAATATATGCATAGTTGGATGTATGAAAATTTAGATACATTTTATTAACTAAAATTTTAAGAGAATTATGGCTATAAACCTTTAAAAATAATTTTATTAAATAATTAGTTTATACCTATATTATTTATCAGGGGGATCAATTCTCTTTTCACTCTAAAAGACGTTTGCATATCAAGATATTTGATCCCTCTAGTTAAGATTGATCTACGTCATCTTAGTTCCCCCTTTAAATAAATTACATTCCACATGAATACCATGAGTCAATACCATGAACTACTTTTATAGTTTACTATTATTTTATTTTATTATTTTAAATTACCATAATAGATAAAAAAAAATTAACTTCAAAATCACCAAAACCTAAATTCAATCTAACTTATTAAAAAGAAAAAAAATTAACATTGTAAAAAATATATATAAAACTATTTACTTGTGGATCTAGTGGCCTAAAGCATTTCAACATTCGATCCAATGGCTCAGACATTGACACAGTGACAACTAAGTGAGTTGTTTTCAAATTCACATATTTTGAAAATTTTCATTATTAATTTATTTTTTTACATATTAAGAAATACTTCTTATGAATAATAAAACACTTGTAATATAAATAATATATAACAAAAAAAACCATGTATTTTTGGAATAATAAAATAGTTGTAACAAAAATAATATAGAGCAAGAAAAACTATGTATATTTGGATGTATGAAAATTTAGATACATTTTATTAACTGAAATTTTAAAATAATAATGGTTATAAACCTTTAAAAATTATTTTATTAAATAATTAGTTTATATCTATATTATTTATGAGAGGAGTCAATTCTCTTTTCACTCCAAAAGAGCTTTGCATATCAAGACATTTGGTCCCCTAGTTAAGATTGATCTTGGTCATCTTAGTTTCCACCTTTAAACAAATTACATTCCACATGAATACCATGGTCAATACCATGGGTTCTCTTTATAGTTTATTATTTTTATTTTAAATTACTATAATAGCTAACAACATTTTTAATTAAAAATCACCAAAACCTAAATTCAATCCAACTTATTAAAAAGAAAAAAACTAACATTATAAAAAACATATATAAAAATATTTACTTGTCAATCTAATGGCCTAAAACATTTCAATCATCTAACATTTCGTCCAATGGCTCAGACATGGACACAGTGACAACTAGGAGAGTTGTTTTCAAATAAGAACGCCTTACGACGTAATTATAATTTTAAATCGTTAAACTAAATTTATATAGTTTTAGGGTTGGGTGAGTTTTTTTTTTAATATTGTGTTTCTTTAATTTAAAAATGTAATTATAATACTAGGTAAAAGGCTTCATAGACTACTTGAAGTTCATTTGATTCAACCTTTATTCTACTTATTTAGATGATTCCAGGAAGTTGTATTTGCTAGCTAACACTAGTAGAAAATGATGAAATTAGTGACTAGGTGACTGAACTAACCCCAACGGGGCCCATAAACTCTTGGTTCTACATCTCCTCGGGTTAGGGTTTTTTTTGTTTAGGGTTTTCTCTTATTGTTCAATAATAAAAAGGCCCTTGAGCCTCATTATAACACAGTTCAGAGGCATGTCACTGCCACATCTCTTCTTAGAGATAAGCTACCATCACCCAGCTAGTTTATGTCCCTTATATCTGTAAGCATATTTCAGTCATTTGATATTAATGAAATGAATTTTTATTTCTACCACATATGTGTGTTTATTTTTATTTATGTATTTTATTTTGTTCTTGCATAAATCCAGATTCAGGTTACACCTCCATGAGGGTTTGAAACATACTCCGGTTTCAATGTTTTGCAGTGATCTTCAATAAACTTCATGCACGTTCCACGGTCTCCACAGATCATATTAGATAGTGCAAAATATATCATTTGAAATTATTTTTTATTATCTCGAATGGGGTTTTTATGGAATTTGATTTTGTTTCTCGGTTTGAGAGAAATGAGCAATTGAAGTTACACCTTTCTGGAACACTGCGTCGCTGCACATCCTATGAGTTTGTGGAATCATTTTTTCACCCCACAGGTCATAAAATTTCAAGTGTCTTATATCACTGGAAATATATATTCAATACCTCAAATGATTCTTTGAAGGAATTTTATTTTATCACATATAGCATAGGTTATCAACAAAGTTGCAGTAAGAGGTCCATTTCAACCAAGATCTGGATCAGTGGTATCAGAGTGGTCCACTCTTTCTTGATCTTTCTTTTCATGTCCCCAATGAGGTTAGGGTATAAGGATTTAGGGCTCGATCTAGTTGAACCTTTGTAAGATTAGCCTCGCAAACCCCGACGTCCTCCCATGGTGGAAGAAAAGAAAGACGAGAGGGTAGGAGGTCCTATCAACATATTGCTTGAGGAGGCCCTCAAAAAACAAAGGAATGCGATGATGGATAGATTTTCCTAGATCCTTCAACGAATGCCCACTAGTGGTGCATCTGCATCCAACAGCCACTCTGGAGGCGCCACTCCTTTCAAGGTACAAATCAACTTTGACATCCATGTACTTGAAGGCCAGATAGATGCAGACATTGTAACTGGATGGTTGAATTTTCTGGAAGGGTATTTTTCGATCCATGATTTCTCTGACTAAGAAAATTTTAATTTTTCACTCCTCAAAGTCACCCCCCATGTAAAATACTAGTGGGAAACCTACTGTGAGAAAAAGGACAAGAGGTAACCCTCTCTGTTCTCGACAACACTGACTTGGAAATTGTTCTGAGATGGCATCAAGGAACAATATTACCCCGTGGGGAGCTATGAGCACAAGTACATCCAATGGACCATGTTGTGGCAGCAAAGGGATCAAGATGTGCAGAAGTTGACAAATTTGCTCCATACCCTACGCACAAAGTTGGGTATTAAAGATTCAAAGAGACATTTAGTGCTCAAGTGCCACAATTGTTTGCAAAGATACATTCACGAGGAAATTGAGTTCCTCGATATTACCTCGCTTGGCACGGCATATCGATATGCCGCCAAGATCGAGCATAAATTTAAGCAGAAGAAGTGAGACTTTGGATCTACGAATCTGAAGCCAAGGAAAGGCACCCCCGAACCATAGAATAAGGGGAAAATCCAAAGTGGGTTGACTCAGAATAACACCATAAATTCAAATAAGGACATGGGGAAGTAGTGTGAATTTCATAACAGCTCCACTCACAACACAAGTGAGTCTCGAACCAAATAGCCGCTAGTGGCTGAACTAAAGGCATTTGAATCAGATGCATGTTCTAATTCTGAGTCAGAACTAGACAAGGGGAATGACCAAGGGAAGAAGATCATTGATGCGGATCCCAGTGCCACTATTGCCACCATCAATCTCCAGAGGGAGGATCCCGAAGATCCATAGGAGGGGGAGTGCCTATTCCATTCGTAGATGTGGCTGAAGGTTTCTCCATTGAAATTCCTTGTCGATAGTGGAAGCCAAAAGAACCTCATTTCAGTAGAGGTCGTGAAGTAGCTCGTCTTACCAACCATAGCACACCCACAACTGTATACCATCAGGTGGCTTCACCAAGGAAAAGATATTCGCGTCAGCTAGCATTGTCGTCTTTCGTACAGCATCGAGCCCTTTACGAATGAGGTATTGTGTGATGTTGCTCCTCTTAACGTGTCTGATGTATTATTTGTCCAACCATACTTTTGTAAGGACCATAATACTTTGGTGATAATTTATTATCCTTCTTATCTTGCTTGAGGGACATTTGTTTGTATGGTTGTAGTCGTAAAAATACCTAGCCTCCTACAGCTAAACTTATTTCGCTGCGATGTTGATATGCTTGTTGTTTCATTCGATTTTGCACCAAATCCTAGGTTATCCTTTAAGAGTTGGATAACTTGTTTTTGATGCTCGATGTGGTCTTCCACTGCTTGAACCTTAGAATTCTCTCTTAAAGGTGATGTGATGGATGGTGGATGATATCCATAAAGTGCCATAAATGGGGTCATTTTTGCTACAGTATGGAAGGAATTATTATACCACCATTCAACAAGAGGTAACCACTTGAACCATTGTGTCTTTTTATTAGCTAAAATGCAACGAAGATATCCTTGAAATGTAGAAGGTGCATTGGTAAGGCCAAAAGGAATGACCAAAAAGTCATAATGACCCTCATGAGTTCTAAATGTTGTTTTCAAAATGCCTTCAGTCTTCATTCTTATTTGATGATATCCTGAATGAAGATCCAACTTGATGAAGTAAATTGCTCCATGTAATTCATCCAATTATTCATCAATGACAGGAATGGGAAATTTATCTTTAATAGTGAGCTTGTTGAGCTCCCTATAATCTGGATACATGCACCATGATCCATCCTTCTTGTGTACCAATACTACTAAAGAAAATAAATAACTTTGACTAGGTTGAATTATACTGGCCTCTGGAATTTCTACAACCATACTTTCAATCTCACTCTTTTGGGCATAAGGATATTTGTAAGGCCTGATGTTTGGAGGAACACTTCCTAGAATCAAATGAATAGCATGATCATGATCATGAATAAGTGGGAGGTATTTATGACTCTCAAACAACTTGGAATGATTCTCCAAGAATTTTTGTAGATTTGGAGAAATAGATGATTTCGATGTTTGAACTTGTAGTGAGCATAATTGAGCAATTACGCCTCATTATTCTTTCTTCAGAACCTTTGTCATGACATTAGAGCCAATTATCTTTCCCGGTTTCCCTGGAATACCCCGTAATTCAACTTCCTTTCCTTCCCAAAAAAAATTCAAGAAAAATTCTTGAAAATTAAAATCTATAGTCCCCAAAGATTGTAACCATTGGACTCCTAGTACAACATTAGCACCACCCATTGGAATAGAAAGCATTGGAATATTCAATAAATATTCCCCCATGCTTAGCCTGATATTATGGCACTTTCCAGATCAATATAGTTCCTCCATTTGCAACCATCACTTGATAGCCTCATGTTGGATATAGGAAGCAGTTTAATTCCTTAGCTATCTTATAATGAATAAAATTATGAGTACTACCCGAATCAATCAGCACTGTTACCTTTTTCTTCTTGATATGTCCTTCTATCTTGAGAGTTTGAGTGGTAATTCCTACCAATGCATTACAAGATATGGTTGGATTCATTTCTTCTTTCTCTACAATTGGTTCTTGGTGTATATACTTTTCTTTTGAAATTTTTTGTTCCTTTTCTTCCTCATTTTCACAATCTATGTAAATTAATTTCTTCTCAGCACACTTATGACCTTTCGTGTATTTTCTATCACAACTGTAACAAATCCATTTTTCTTTGTTTTCTTCTAATTGTTGTGGTGTCAACCTTGTAGGTTTTCGAAGGCTAGGAGCGGCAACACTTCCATCTTTATAGTTGTGAGTGGTAGGCTTCCTTATTGCCATAATTTTTCTTTCAAATTTTCTTGCCAACCTGAATTCCTTCTCCAATGAATTAGATTCCCAAAGGCAAACCACATTTTGGATGTTATCCTTTAAATTCCCTATCAATACATCAATCCTATGCTCCTATGGAATATCATTTACCCTTATATTCAATTTTTTGAAGTTCCCAATGTGCTCCACCATTGAACTCTTTTGTTTGAGAATTATCAATTGGTTAAAGAAGGTTTTGCTCTTTGTATCTTCATAATGTGCTATAATTTCCTCCATTAAAATTGAACAAGTGACAAGTGGTTTACGAGAACGAAGCCATCAATACCATACAAATTGATTGTGTTCTAAATATAAATTTTCAATGCATACCTTTTGTGTGTGTTGCATATTATGGATATTAAAATATTGCTCCATCTGTAGTATCCATGGTATCAGATCCTTTCCATCAAACTTCCTCATACCGATCTTTGGAATATGATGCCTCTTCAATCCAACGTTAGCATCTATGAAATAATTATTAACATTTCTTTTGTTCTCATTATGAATTTCATATAATACCTTTTCACCATTAGGAATAATTTCTTGTACCAACTTTTTCAATCCTTCCTTTAAACCTTCTATGTTTGCTTTTAAACCATTCTTCAAATATTCCATGTTGTCTTTCATTTTTTCTTCTATGAAATACTTCCAACCTTCCATATCTGATTTTAAAAAATTATTCAAACCTTCCATATATATTTTTTAATCATTCTTTAAACCATCTATCTTAGCTTCCATTCCATTCTTGGTTACTCTTTGCAAGAGCGATATTTGTTGCACTTGGTCTCGTAATTTTGATATATCATGTTGCATTTCTTCCTCTTCTTCGTGTGTCACAGTAGAATTTTTTGGTTGCTTACTAGGTGTTTCAATTTTATTGCTTCGAGTCATTTTACACTAAAACGATGAAATTAATGCTTCACTATTCCCCTTGAATCACTTTAAATTGATTTTTCAAACAAAACTTATGCAAATTTTAAAAAAACACACACACACATTTTCCTTTGCTTTGTAGGAGCTCAATATTGAATCAGTTGTATCTTTGTAGTTCCAGATCCCCAAGATTTGAACTTCAGTCTTGTATTATCCTTCTGAGTCTTCTTTCCAATTCCACAATTCATACCTAATTTGGATTCTTCAAGATAAAGTTATGTCCGAGGTACCACAATGACCTAATTATGGACTGGTTCAGTAGAGAGAAGTTGTACGGCATGCCATGTGTCATTGTTTCGACCTTCGTCTCTGAAATTGATATACAAGAAACTAAAGTCTATGCAATTTCGTCCAATTTTTACAAAATCCAAATATGGTGCCTGAAATGAAAGTTATGATGATTTTCCCCCAGTCACATATTTGAGATTAAATTTTGGAGCCTACAAAAACCCTAACTTTCTCAGATCATATCTCCGAAAATATAGAGAAACAAGATCCGAAATTCGTACACAAGGTTCACCAGTATTTCAACTTCGAGTTC
Organism: Pinus albicaulis; assembly: GCA_034641835.2. Taxonomy (NCBI): domain Eukaryota; kingdom Viridiplantae; phylum Streptophyta; class Pinopsida; order Pinales; family Pinaceae; genus Pinus; species Pinus albicaulis. Next base: position 22,132 of record JAXQQM020058132.1, read on the forward strand.
TTTCAATTTCAACTTTTGAAGCTTCGTAGAAAAAAATTTATAGAAAAAATTACAAGATGGCCTATTTGAAGAAATGAAACCCTAGAATCCAAAGCTATGATACCAAATGTTATGCAACCAGCTCACAAAATAGAAGAAAAGATAGATCATTGACTTAGAAATCAACCTCTTCGAGGGGTAACCTCATTTACATTACATAAATGGAAAATTCTTGGCTGATTCAAATGAAAAAACCTACTTTCTAAATATAGGAGTCTAAGGGGTCACAATATAATCGGAGCCGACATAATAATAATAATGTAAGGGCACAATAATAACAATAGTGGGTTTTTATGGGGCACAATAATAACAATATGGGGAATACATGGGTACAACAATAACAGTAAGGGGGGTACACTAACAATAACAAAAATGGGATACACTAGTCTTATAGGGACCTAACACAAAGGAAGCACATTTAGATGTGTTGTTATAGTCATACCATTTAGCTCAAATTCACAAGATATCACCCAATGATGAACTCTTCTCTTGGTCCCTGTAGCCAATTGCACCAGCTAAAATTATGCATGCACTTATTTACTCAAGCAACACTTATCCATTGGGCCAGGACTAATATAACTATAATTAGATCCAAGATCAATCAAAATAGAAAAAACTTGATCATTAAGCTTACATTCCATCTCGATAATGGATGCCTAATGATCAACATGTTTTCTATCCACTGCTGCATAAATCTAAGGAATACTCTACCCAACATTTCCAAATATTTTTGCCTCTTGAGAACTATAAATTTGAGGCGTGCCACCCTAGTGTGATGGGAACTCACTTCCGCGATGCTCTCCACCACAAGTTGAACACCTCAAAGGATTTTTTCCATTTTCCTTATTATTCTCCTCAGGTTGAGATCCATGTCCTTTCTCAACTGCATTGAGCTTCTTATAAGGTGCCACATTCTCCTTGTCACCTCTATCGTAAATTCTTCCTTGATTCTTATCCCACTTTCCTTTAGTCTTCTCATTACCTTTCTAATCATGCTTAGGCTCAGACATGAGCTTAGAATACTCATATTAATGCTTCAGCTTCCCATTGACTTCCTCCAATGACCGAGACTCATCATACTCAATATAATCTTTAAATACTAAAGGAAATCAACTAATGAACTTTTGGACCTTTGTCTTCTCATTCTTAAGGTAGGGCACATGCCTCAACAACTCCAAAAATTTGGTCGTTTACTCTTCATCTGTCATGGAACTCATCTTCAACTCATATAACTCCTTGGTATTTCCATCATAATATCTCACAGACAAGTACTTCTTCCTAAAGAGTCTTTTAAACTCATGCCAACTCATATCCTCTACCTTGATTCCTCTAGCATGCTTCACATCTTCCCACTAGATATCTACTTTTCCCTTAAGACTGAAGATAACTATCTTGACTTTCATATTCTCTGAATAATCATGCAATCAGAAGAACTTATTCATCCCAAATAGTAATGCGTTTGCATCTTCTGGTTTCTTCACATCCCCATTAAAAGTACCAAGCTTGGCTTTCTTGAACTCCTATAGAAAATATTTCTTCTCATTCCTCCTATAAGGATGTTGGTGATAATCATGATGATGTCTCTCAGAATCGAAGTTGGAATAAAATCCATGAGTGCTATCCCACCTCTCAAGTGTATCCAAATATCTTCCACCTCTGACTGTATCATCCCTTTCCAACATGTTTCCTAATAGAGACCTACTACCATATGCCCCATTAGTCTTGTCCTCACTTCCATGACTGATCCTCAGTTTTCCCTAATTCTGAAAATTCGAAAGACTCAGAAGGATGAATGTATTAATCTATGCTTACTTTTATTGAGCTCTAGCAAACCTTTCCTATGCCTCAATCAACATATTATTATCTTCCTTGCAACTTATGATTTATGCCTTCAAAATTCTCAATGTATCTGCTATATCAAGAGAATAATCTTCTCCGTGCTACTCAACTGACCTGTCTCATTCCATTGAATTCCTACCATTCTAAATTGTATTCCCACCATTATGCTCTTCATCTCTGATCTTTTCTCTCTTGCAAACATGTCATGTTAGAAAAACCAAATAGAGACATAATCAAAATCATACCTCAATGTATTTTAGGGGAGGTTATCTCATATGTACAATCAATCCATATTAGCATGATATAGATACATAATGACATCAACATATCAACATCATGCATGATAACACAAAAAGGAAATAATGACCACATGCATGATAACCATAACCATCACGATTCATGCATAAGAATCACTTTTACCCCAGGGTCTAGTGTTGCAACCTCGCTCTAATACCACCCTATAACAACCCCTCCCACATTTACCCACTGTTACAAGCTCTCCATAGTAAACATGATTTGAGTGTCACTATGATATGACCAGACCTCCAAGTTCTAGTTATGAAGTTGGGCCTACAAATCGGAAGTAAATTGACATCCCTGAGAGACTACAGATCACTCACGAGTCTACCAACCACCCTAGATGATCAATCCCTGATATGGAACGATTTACTACCCAACCGCACCCTTAACACATTGTGTGTGCGGTTATGAGGCTCCAACCACACCCATGCATGCAGTTATAGCCCAAAATTCCATGTTTCGTGCATGTGGTTGCGAGATCTATGCCACTTTTTTAGGCTAGCCTCCATACCATTGCCTATAACTACCTGTAACTTTCCATAATCATGACAATGATGATAAAAATGTTAAACAATAAAAAATTAAGAAATATATTATCCTAGACATGCCTAATACTAGATAGACATTTCATCAAACATATAGTAAATATATAAGTTATGGGTCATGAATGCATATATGATCATAAACTTCTAAACTTCATAATTGAATCACCAAGAAGACTCGATTCCCTCTCAAGCTAGTTACAACAACACTTGCTAGTCCATGCATTCATCATTCATCCAATAACTTATCAAATCATGAACAAGAGCCATATCTAGAGCACGTCATAAAACCATGCATATAAAAAGCATATAACCATAATAGAAACCAGACAAATCAACTATAATATCGCCATAATAACTAGTACAGGTGCTTATATATCACAATAGGAAAATATCTCATGTTAACATCTGAAAAATCCAACCAAGTTAGTGACTTCCATGTACCACCCAGCCATATATTGGGTTGAACCAAATATCTCTTTTGGCTAATCACTCTTGCGCCATATTCCAAGCATGAATGTGGGATCATAACAGTTAAACCAAAATAAGACCAACCAAGGCTTTAGAGGCTAAACCACCTCAACCCTCAAGCATGGTGATCTCACCTATACAATCTAGAAATCACTAACATCAACCAGATCAGTCTCTAAGCAAGTTTTCCAGGGCTCCAAGAACTAGTAACTCAACCCACAACCTCTAGGGAACCTGAGTTGTTTCAGAGCTATAGAGAATTTGTCCCAGCCCACATGATCTAGGGACTAGTAACTCAACCCACAACCTCCAAGGAACCCAAGTTGTTTCAAGGATCTAGAGAATTTGTTCCAACTGACATCCACGGGGAACCTGAGAACCAATTAGAAAACAAAATGGGAAAACCCACTACATCATGGCTATACATGAAATGACAAGGCAAGGCTAAAACCACTATCAATCCAGGAAAATATACATGCCAATGACAACACATAACCAACGAACCACATGTATATATCATGCATCCAAAAATAGAAAGGAAATCACACATGCAATGTTACCTACAAAGTATCCCAGTTGTGGCTACTGATCCAACAATCTCCTTGCACTTCCTTGCTTTCCTTTTCCTTCCCTTTGCTTTATTTTTTGTCTTCTTCCAAATCCAAGTTAATGTTAGAGTGCTCCAAGAATACTCTAAGTATGTAAGAATATGAGAGAATGAGAGTGTGGAAGGAGATAACCAAAACTGAACAGACCATATTTGTAATGACCAAAAGCTGTGAACTAATTCTTTGATGCATTTTTATCATTGATCTCATTTTTCTTCATTTCCCTTCATTTTTCCTCTAATTTTCCTTTCATGCAAATTTGTGTCTCTTCACATTCATTTTCTCCTATTTTCCTTCATTTTCTTAATTAAATGTCAATTATTGTCTCTTTGTCATTGTCAATTTCCATAGCCATTAATAAACCACAAGGGATGCCCACTATAATGTTTTCACACCATTTAGCTTGGAATACTTGTCCCATGACCTTGGTCTTATTTTATTTACATGGAAAATTAACCAGGGGCTTTTCATTCACTTATTGATTTTAAGGGTTGTGATGGATCCGTTATGTTAGATGACACAACCAATTTTATTGCGTGGGAAATAACAGGTCCCAAAAACAATTCCCTCATGGCCTTTGACGCGGTGGACAACATCAAGGCAGAAGTAGAGAGTGCATGCAACAGAACACTTTCTTGCATTGACATTCTTTCCATTAATGCAAAGCAGTTAGTCATGTAGGTTTGTATAGAGATCACAATCATTTGCTTGATTTTATTTGAGTTAATGTTTTACTTTCTAATATCTTTGATTTTCTGAATTAGGTTTCACTACTTAAAACCCTGAAACTCTTGAAACTGAAGATATATAGAAGTTGTGTAACATGATCACCTTAAAATTTAAATGGTGCAGTTTGGTGATCCATCGTGGACTATATAGTTAGGAAGACAAGACAACGCCATTGTTGATGCAACTCTTACAAACACAGCCATCCTTGAACCAACTAACAACCTATCTGTAATCATAACACAGTTTTAGAATGTGGGAAGATGTAGTAGCTTTGTCAAGTATTCCTTAACTTGTGTTTCAATAATTTTTATTTCGCTTTGAACTCTAATGGTGATATCCAATTCTTATGTTAAATGGGTGTGTAATTTAGAACAAGCTTTTAAAATTTTATTTTTTTAATTAAAAAACTACATAGTGGAATAAGGAAAAATTAATAGAAATGTATATTTTTTTAACATATTTACACATAAAGAATCATATTAAATTTTAGTCTAGTTAATTAATTAGTATATTTTGAAACATAGTTTTTTAATCTAGTTAATTAATTAGTTTTTTTTGGAATTTCTTATGTGAAAATAAACAAAAGCTTTGCATAAGGCTTTTTTTCGGAATATATAGATTCAATGTTTTAATGAATATATGAAAAATAATTTGATAAATGTTAATTTGAAATTTGCTTAGAAATAACTATAATTAAAATAAATTTTATATGTGTTAAATAATAATTGTGTGGATATTGTTAATTTGTAATTTAAAAATGAAAATAATGAAAATATATTTATTTATATAAAATAATAATTTTGAAGATAATATTAATTTGAAGTAATTGAGATTAAAATTGTTAATGTAGTTTATCTTATCTAACTTAGGTATGTGGTTATTGGTTTTGTGTGTGAAAATTGGGGGTTTTAGTGTCGTACATATAGCCTCAAAACATGTTGGTGAGACATCACACTCTTACTTAAATTAGACATGTGATTTGTAGGATTTGTGTGTTAAAATTTGGGTTATCTACAAAATGAACAAAAGCTTTGCATAAGGCTTCTTTTCAGGATATATGCATTCAATGTTTTAATGAACATATGAAAAATAATTTGATAAATGTTAATTTGAAATTGGATTAAGAATAACTATAACTAAAATATATTTATATGTGTTAAATAATAATTGTGAGGATATTGTTAATTTGTAATTTGAAAATGAAAACAATTAAAATGTATTTATTTATATAAAATAATAATTTTGAAGAGAATATTAATTTGAAGTAGTTGAGATTAAAATTGTTAATGTAGTTTATCATATCTAACTTAGCTATGTGGATATTGGTTTTTTTGTGTGAAAAATGGGGGTTATAGTGTCGTACATATAGCCTCAAAAAATGTTGGTGAGACATCACACTCTTACTTAAAATAGGCACATGGTGGTGAGACATCACACTTTCACTTAAATTAGGCATGTGATTTGTGGGCTTTGTGTGTTAAAATTTGGGTTATCCACAAAATAAACAAAAACTTTGCATAAGGATTCTTTTCCTAGATTCAATGTTTTAATGAAAATATGAATAATAATTTGATAAATGTTAATTTAATATTTGATTAAAAATAACTATAACTAAAATATATTTATATGTATTAAATAATAATTGTGAAGGTATTGTCAATTTTTAACTTGAAAATGAAAATAATTAAAATGTATTTATTTATATAAAATAATGATTTTGAAGAGAATATTAATTTGAAGTGGTTAGCCCACGTGGTGTAAAGAAGTCAGTGATGGGGTGCACTCTTAAGGCACTCCCTTCTGCAAGGTCACCGGTTCGAAACCCATGGGTGGGATGGGAAGAGAAAATATGGGAAGATTAGGATTAGTCTAAATGAAGAAAAAAAAAAAAATTTGAAGTGTTTGAGATTAAAATTGTTAATGTAGTTTATCTTATCTAACTTGGGTATGTGGTTATTGGTTTTGTGTGTGAAAATTGGGGGTTATAGTGTCGTACATATAGCCTCAAAACATGTTGGTGAGACATACACTCTTACTTAAATTAGGCACATGACGGTGAGACGTCACACTCTTACTTAAATTAGGCATGTGATTTGTGAGATTCGTGTGTTAAAATTTGGGCTATCCAAAAAATGAACAAAAGCTTTGCATAAGACTTATTTTCCGAATATATAGATTCAATGTTTTAATGAAGATATGAAAAACAATTTGATAAATGTTAATTTAAAATTTGATTAAAAAGAACTATAACTCAAATATATTTATATTTGTTCAATAATAATTGTGAGGATATTGTTAATTTGTAATTTGAAAATGAAATAATTAAAATGTATTTATTTATATAAAATAATAATTTTGAAGAGAATATTAATTTGAAGTAGTTGAGATTAAAATTGTTAATGTAGTTTATCTTATCTAACTTAAATTAGGCATGCAATTTGTGGGATTTGTACCTTAAGATTTGTGCCTTAAAATTTGGGTAATCCACACTAGCGCTCTTATCTAGCTTGTCATATGATTTGTGGGCTTTGTGTGTAAAAATTAGGGGTTATAGTGCAAGCCTATTATCTAATTTCTTCAGGTGATTATCTAACTTAGGCATGTGATTTGTAGGATTTCTTGTTGAAATAGGGATTATCCATACTAGCTAGACATAGCAACCTTATCTAACTTCAGCATGTGATTTCTGGGCATTGTGTCTAAAAATTGGGGGTTATTGTGCAAGCCATTTCTCTAACTCCTTCATGTGATCTGTGGGCTTTGTGAGCAAAAATTAGGGGTTATAGTGCAAGTCTTGCTTAACCTATTGCCAATATTATATGTAAAAACTAGAGTTATAGTGGAAGTTGTGCTCATAGACTGTAACTTCAAGGCATATCTACATGGTACTAACATGAACTAGTGAAAAATTGCAAAAAAATACTTTAATAGAAATTTATTGCTAAAATATCTCATAGCTCCAATATAAGCTTTAAAACCTTTTCACTTTCACCATTAAATAAAACCCCTTTAACAAACCTCAAAAAATTAATTTATAAATAACATTCTACCCAATCACTAATTCCCCATTCATATATATGCAATTAAAAAAAATTAAAACAAAGTACCGTTCAATTTAAATTGAATACAAATTAAAATTAAATTTAAATCGAATACAAATTAAAATTAAATTTAAATCTTATTAAATTCAATATTAACTTTCACATTTTTAAAATTTTTAAATTAATATTTAATTTGAGTCTTATTTATTTATTTTTATTAAAGCCTATACTTAAATTACTATCCAATCACTAATTCCCCATTCATATATATGCAATTAAAAAAAATCAAAACAAAATACTGTTGAATTTAAATTGAATACAAATTAAAATTTAATTTAATTCTTATTAAATTCAATATTAACTTTGACATTTTTTAGATTTTTAAATCAATATTTAATTTGAATCTTATTTATTTATTTTTATGAAAGTCTATACTTAAATTACTATCCATTCACTAATTCCCCATTCATATATATGCCATTAAAAAGAATTAAAACAAAATACCGTTGAAGATTTAAATTTAATTTTAATTTTGACATTTTTTAAATTTTTAAATTTGAGTCTTATTTATTTATTTTTATTAAAGCCTATACTTAAATTACTATTAATAGGTTGGGTGGGGATGAATATGTATCATCATACTAGGCTGTCGGTGGCAAAGTGGTTTTTATGCCCCACGGTAAAGGCAATATCAAGCGAAAAGTCTTGCACCGAAACATGATTCCTCATTTCCTCTTTCAGTATATTATTTTAAAAACCTTCATGCTTAAGAAATTACGCTCAGAAACTTCATTCACATTAGATTTGAAAAAAAGTTTTATAAGAGACTACTAAACGTCAAATTAAGAAAATTTCACGGGTAAGAATATATAGAAATTGTTGGCCGATAAACAAAAATTTTATATAAGTTAATTGTTAAATTGATAGTGAGGACAGTTATTATTAATTAAGAAAACTATTCATCTAGAATTACTTGTTGGTGGTCCGTTAGAGGGCAGGCTTTGCTAGAATTATTTGTTAGTGGTCTTTTGTTAGGCCTTGTTTTTTTATATCCAAAGAAAACAAACCCTTAACCAAGCCATATTTCCTTATATCCAAAGAAAACAAACTCTTAACCAAACAAAAGAATGATATTTTAATTTTGATTATTTTTTATATTAAATAATATTTTTTTTTCAAAATTTTAATTATTTGGTTATTTAAAATATATTTTTTTAATGTACAAAATCAATTCTTATTTTTTTAAAATTAAATAATATAATTTTTTTTTAAATTTATTATTTAAAATATATTTTAAAAAATATAAATAATTTCAATTTTTACAGAGATATCTTTAGGTAAAAATCACATAGGAAAAGACTTTGTCTAAGCGTTTAGAACCAACCAGTGTGATTCATCTTGGACGAGATGAGATATCAGATCATCAAACAAAAATAGATGAAGAGAATGGTTAACTAACCTTTAGAGCATAATGATTCCGAACTAGATGAGAGATACGAAGATCATGGCATCAAACTTAAATATATAAAAAGAAAGGTGAACTAGTAGTTAGAGCATAACAAACAACTAGTCTATGATTTTTACTATTTTAATTTTATTTAATTTAATTATATTTTTATGTTAATTTCAATAATTTCATTTTATTAGCCAACAGTGTTTTGTTAGACAGTGAAGAGTGTGCTATTAAGACACTCGTGATGAAAAGGTCTAGATGAGAGATAAGATCATGGCATCAAACTTAAATATATAAAAAGAAGGGTTAACTAGTAGTTAATGATTTTTACTATTTTAATTTTATTTTATTTAATTATATTTTTATGTTAATTTCAATCATTTCTTTTTATTAGCCAACAGGGTTTTGTTAGACGCTGAAGAGTGTGTTGTTAAGACACTCGTGATGAAAAGGTCACCCATTTCAATCCCAAAGCAAAAAAAAATCCAGTCATGATAAGGGTTGGTGTGGCAGAGGTCAGGTGCAAGGTGCAATCCTGGGGTGATTTTGATGGCTTAGACCATAGGTTTGGCCTAAAGTTATGTAAGGATCCACACTAACAAAGAAACAAAAATCATTTTATGAATTACATAGAGTCAGTAACAAGGACTTCTGGGAGATCATCATCTCCTCTGGGTCAAGTCCACTTAACTATGAAGTTTTCTCCATAATCAAACGCACTTAACTTGCTACCCCATTTGCAATTAATAGTCAATATCAAACAACCAATATTTAAAGTGTTGTTGACTTGACTAATTTACATGCTAGACTGATTAATACATATAACTGTATATGTCCACCTTACACAACCCCACTCATTAATGGATTAATATCACATGAGCAAAATATTGGTTACCCTCAATATACGCTACCGTTAGATTTAAACAAATTTAAATCTAACTGTGAGCATATACTGCCCACCATCCTTTAATAGGTTATAGACTGGAATATTATGCCCACCAACATTTAATAGCTTATAAACTGAAAAATAATATTCACCTAAATATCATCCCCTATGGACCAGGCTGACAGCCGACAGGACCGGGCTGGCAGCCGTTAGCACAACCCAGACATTTTTAACTCCATATGGACCAGGATATTATATATCCAGCTCTAATGGTGTGAGATTCATAATAACTACTCACCATCACAACATAATCCAACTTAAAAGTCCAATTTAAATACAGATCAAATCAATTTAAACTATCTTCATGACCGACAACCTTTTAAGTTAATGCTACTTGCTTTCTAGCTTGACAGTACTGACCATCGACTTCTAGATTTGTAGTACTTGTCCACTATGACATTGACCCGTGGAAAAAAGCAGCCACTGCAGTTATCATGGCAGATCGCGTGTGATACATTGATACTTTTTATCGCATAGTTCATGGACTGCATTTGCATTGACCCGATGCGCCGGCGCACAGGTGATCACTGACTTTTTCTTCTTCTTCTTTTTTATAAGCAGAATGCGTAGCCCATTGTTAGCAGTCTTGTGAGGCAGATGATATTTCCAGTGAAAGGAATAATCATGGCTTTTGGATGGTGTTCATGGATTACATTTGCATTAGCATTCATTCAATGCACCAGTGCTCAGCTCAGCCCTACCTTTTACCAGAGTACATGTCCCAATGTTACCAATATAGTGGGGCAGGTCATCCAGCAAGCTCTGCAAAATGATTCAAGGATTGCAGCCTCTCTTCTTCGTTTGCATTTTCACGACTGCTTTGTTAATGTAAGTAGCAATATGTCTGTTTATGGAAGAGATTTGTATTGATAATTACATAATATGTTTTTAAATGTAAAGCTTTTTGTGATCCATACTGTAAATATTATAGAATTTTTTAGATTAATTACATCATCTTTGTCGAAGTTTTTAATTATTTCTAAGATAAAAATCATATTAGTTGATTCGAAAAATCAACCCAACAATCTAATTTAAAGAATATATCTATCTAATTTAGAGAATATATCTCTTTATTGAATAGATTTGTATTGAGTACAGAGATTTATAATACGGATACCTCATTCTCTCCTTGATTTCAAGGGCTGTGATGGATCTGTTCTTTTAGATGACACTGCCAATTTTACTGGGGAAAAGACAGCAGGTCCCAACAACAATTCCCTCAGGGGCTTTGATGTTGTGGACAACATCAAGGCAGCATTAGAGAGTGCATGCAACGCAACAGTTTCTTGCGCTGACATTCTTGCCATTGCTGCAGAGCAGTCAGTCGTATTGGTCTGTATTGGGACTACAGTCATTTATTTGATTTTATTTTGAGTTAATGTTTTACTTTCTAATATCTCCGATTTTCTGAATTAGATTTCAGAACTTAAAACCCTAAAGATATATAGAAGTTGTGTAACATGATCGCCATAACAATTCAATGGTGCAGTCTGGCGGTCCATCGTGGAGTATACAGTTAGGAAGACGGGACAGCACCACTGCCAATGCAACTCTTCCAAACACAGCCATCCCTGCACCAACGGACAACGTCTCTGAAATCATAAGAAAGTTTCAGAATGTGGGACTTTCGCTAACGGATGTAGTTGCTTTGTCAGGTATTCCTCAACTTGTGTTTCAATCATTTTTGTTTTGAACGGATGGAGATGATTTTTACACATACCATTTTATGATTAGAATTCTTGTTTTTCAATTTAAAAATTACAAATGAGAAAGAGGTATATTAATAAAGTTGATTTTATATTTTTAGTTGAAATTTGGGAATATGATGAATCTAGGGTTTTTTATTGTGATGTTTTCACTTTTTGGTCAGTTTGGAATAAGAAATTTTCTCGGAGGGGTTTTGGTGCTATAGCCTACTATATAAGAAACATTGTTTGGTCTCACATCTGACTTCATAAAATCGACCTCTTCAATCAATGCATTTGGATCGAAATATCTGATTCTACCACCAATAAGATCTTCCTTGCAATATGTTATTTCGCTCCCATCTAACTCTACATCCTATAAGAAAAACAACTTGGATAATAATTATCCATTCAATACCTTAGAAAAAGACATCTTCAACCTAAGGAATGACGGTAATATCATTTTTCTTGGATACTTTAATGCTAGAACTACTACTAACCAAGCCATTACTTTAAGTACAACTCTAACCCTGACCCCTTATGGCTTGACAAAGATAGTAACTTAGCTAATAATTTCAATAGAAAATCTGAAGACATAATCGTGAACTTATTCGGCACCGAGATACTCAAGCTTTGTAGTTCCCAAGACCTAATCATCTATAATTGTATTAACAAGTGGCCCCTCTCCGGTCAGATGACTTGTTTCCATGGGCTAAGTAGTAGTGTCATGGATTATGCAATTTCTGAGATTTATTCAAAAGTAGTTATGTATTTTATTTGAAAAGTAGTTAAGTGAATAGGAAAGATTTAACCTCTACCAAATATTGTAGAATATTCTAAATAGTAGCTACATGGTTGAGAGCATGTGTTTCCTCCTAAGAGGTCATAGGTTCAAAACCAGAGGGGGGTAGAGTATGTATGCCTTTGTAAACTTAGCAGTCGAATTGTTGCATGGAGGTGGGCCCCTTGTCCCACAAACAAGGGGGTCGCATATACCAATTTGGTGTCCGACTTGGTCGTGACCTTAAAAATAGATAATAATAATTAAAGATTGAGATTTATCTCAAAATTAGTTATGTCATTTCTACACTTTTGATTAAATTGATTAATTACCATATGGTGATATGAACTAAGTTTCATATGAAATGAATGAGTTATGACTTTTTGAACATGTGTTATTTATAAGCCCAAGGCATTGGTCCATGGTACTTTAACAAATCCTATTTACAAATTAAGAATTTCTAGAGCTAATAATCTTGTAACTTGTTATTTTAAACATATATATGTGTAACAAATCTTATTTACAAAATAAAAACTTCTAGAACTAATAATCTTGTAACATGTTATTTTAAACATATATATGTTTAACTGGTATATTAATTTTTGTGATATTTTTTTTTATAATTAATAATAATTTAAAATATAATTATAATATAATTAATTTTGTAATATTTTTAATTTTAAAATTTTGTAATAAATTGATGTTTATTAGTGTTTATCCACAACTTATCACATTTAATTTATATAGCTAACCTAATTGTATTTCAATTATTTTAATAATAACACATACTCTATTTTAATAATAACACATACTCTTCATAGCCCTCAGTTAGTTTAAAACTGTTCTGTAGTTGAGCACTTAATTGGGAGGTTCACCGGTTCAAACTCTCTAGACACTTTGGCAATCACACTCCATGTTTGAGCTTAGCCGTCAGGCTCTATATTTGAGCTTCTTGGTCACTTAAGTCATCAATCTATAGAGACCATGAAACACATAAAATTTAAAATTTAAAAAACAAAAATAAAAACTTTCAATAAGCATAATTAATAATAATAATAGGATTAAAGAAAAAAAATTAATAATAATAATAAATAAGATTAAAACAATTCACTTTTCAATAAGATTTAAAGGATAAACATTAAACAACCATTAACATTAATCAGTTATTTCTGCACTATTCTCTATAAGATATTTTCTTTCGCATAAGACTAATTTAATTGATTAACTTCATGTTAATAATAGATATATGGTTGGGGAGGTTTGGTTCCACAAATTTTGTGGGATTTGGTTTCACAAGTCTTGTGATCCAATTTCAAGCAGAAATATATATGCCTAAGAACTGCTCCAACTTTTAGGTGGAGAAATTTGGTCCCACAAATTTTGTGGTCCAAGGTTAAGTGGGGAGACTTGGTTCCACAAGTCTTGTGATCCAATTCCGAGCAGAAATATGATATGCCTAAGAACTACTCTAACTTTTAGATGGGGAAGTTTGATGTCACAAATCTTGTAGTCCAACCATCAAATGAGGAAATTTGGTTCACAAGTCTTGTGATGCAATTCAGAGATGGGGAGGTTTGATGTCACAAATCTTGTAGTCCAACCATCAAATGAGGAAATTTGGTTCACAAGTCTTGTGATGCAATTCAGAGCAGAACTATGTAGGTCTAAAAACTGCTCCAAACATAACTTAAAAAACAGAAAAAAAAAAACAAAAATAAAGTTTATAGATTTCTTTCATCTGCAAATTTACAAAGAATCCTTCTGCAGTGTTACAGTCATTTCATAGATTCAATGCCTTCTCCTTTGTTACAGTCATTTCACAGATTCAAAGTCTCCAATGCATCTATAAATATGGTATTTACTGGATCCAGGAGCGCACACAATCGGGCGAGCTCGCTGCACAGTGTTCATCAGCAGACTTTACAATTTCAGCGGAACGGGCAATCCGGATCCGACTCTGAATTCATCTTATCTATCAACCCTGCAAAGCACGTGCCCACAGAATGGTAACGGTAGCGTCGTAACTCCACTTGATCCAACCACTCCGGACACCTTCGACAACAACTACTACATAAATCTCCAAAATGAAATGGGGTTGTTGCAGTCAGATCAAGAACTGCTTAACACAACAGGAGCAAGCACCATTTCTATTGTGAATGACTACACCGGTAGTCAGGCCGATTTTTTCTCCAATTTCTCCAACTCGATGATCAACATGGGAAACATAAGTCCTCTAACAGGAACAAGCGGAGAAATCCGCCTGAACTGCAGCAAGATCAATAGCGGGGCTACTGAATCGTTGTCTCAATCTGTTTCTAATTTGCTCAACATCATAAAGCAGTATCAATCCGTTTCACAGTGAAGAGCTTCGGGTGGAGATCAGCTCTGTGCAATATTTAGGGCATTTTGTGAGAGTCTATACACATATTATCATGAATAACGTGTAGCTATATTTAGTTCACATCTTGAGTTTGGCAGAATCTTGCAAAGTTAAATACCTGTGTGTCACAGAACTTTGTTATTGGATTTGGCAAAATCCTTTAAATAACTTGTTTATCCACGAATCGAATAAAATGGAGTGGACTCTGTTAAATTATGAAAATTTACAACATAATTCTGCATTTGAGGCATGTCATAATTTTTTAATATATTTCATTTTTCGGTGGCTTTTGAAATATGGTTTTGTAACTGTGAATATTTCTGTACAAGTTAACTCAAATCATAATTTTCAATTAATATTTATATTTTATCTATTTATAAAGGTGAGGGATTGAAAGTGTGATACAATAAATAAATGTTTTTATCTATTTATAAAGGTGAGGGATTGAAAGTGTGATACAATAAATAAATGTAGATAAATGCAGTTATGAGTAGGTTTTATTTTTATCATTTTATTTTAAGCTGGGTAAAATATCTTCATCGTCATATCTAATACATATCATCTCAATCGAGGCTGAAATTGAACCAAAATGTTTCAAACCAAAGTGCCTTAACAAAGCATATAAATTCTATCTATCCAAAACCCCATAGAATTATTTTTATTACTTTGATTTAGGTCTCTAGTTTCCATATATTTTTATCTAATTTCATATGTTGTTGATGTTGCTATGTATTATTATATTATTATTATTCTCTACAAACCAACCTAAAACTATATGCTAAATGTAAAATGCTAAATCAAGAACATCCAATTACCATTTAGTGCATTAGTAATATTTTAAAATGTGTGAATTAAAAGAATAATTTAAGCATAAAGTGTTCTTTGAAACTCTCTTTTGAAAGACTCAATTGGACTTATTTCTATTACTTTGATTTAGGTCTCTAGTTTCCATGTATTGTTATTGAATTTCATATGTTGTTGATATTGCTATATATTAATCTATTATTATTATTCTCTACAAACTAACCTAAAACTATAAGCTAAATGTAAATTGTTAAATCTAGAACATCCAATTACCATCTAGTGCATTAGTAATATTATAAAAAGTGTAAATTAAGAGAGCTAGTTAATATTAATTTAAGCATAAAATGTTCTTTGAAACTCTCTTCCAAAAGACTCAATTAGACTTATTTCTATTATTTTGATTTAGGTCTCTAGTTTCCATATATTTTTATCTAATTTCATATGTTGTTGATGTTACTATATATTAATCTATTATTATTGTTCTCTATAAACCGACCCAAAACTATATTATTATTGTTCTCTACAAACCAACCTAAAACTATAAGCTAAATGTAAAGTGCTAAATTTAGAACATCTAATTACTATCTAATGCATTTTTAGTATTTTAAAAAACCTGAATTAAAATAATTAGATAAAATTAATTTAAGCATAAAGTATTTTTTGAAACTCTCTTCCAAAAGACTCAATTGATATTTTAAACAAATAAAGTGTTTTTTATCAAATTATGTCTCTTGCACCTCCACAACCCATATCATCCACATACCATATTTCAAACAACAT
The DNA here is from genome assembly GCA_034641835.2 of Pinus albicaulis. Taxonomy (NCBI): domain Eukaryota; kingdom Viridiplantae; phylum Streptophyta; class Pinopsida; order Pinales; family Pinaceae; genus Pinus; species Pinus albicaulis. The sequence goes on from JAXQQM020058132.1 coordinate 38,530, forward strand.
TATAGACGTGGGAATAGGGACATTGCATATCCTTATCCATGGATCTAGAAAGGTTTGAAAACCATTTAATAGGGACATGTATTTGTTTGCAAACATCACAATAAACATTGTTGGATAGCTCTATATTCTCTTATTGCTCATAGTGTCTTATAACACTAAAAAGAGTATAATAAGGCAACATTTATTAAAATTCGTTAAGATTTAGGAATATATAAGTCAACCTACATAGTGTCTTATAACATTATAAATATAGTATAACAAAACAATATTTATTGAAATTTGCTAATATATAAGAATATATAAATTAATTTTAACACTCAAAAAACAATTAAAAAAATAGTTTATATTTTAAAGCATTTGATATATCTTAATATTATATAAATTTATAATAAAAATAAAATGAAACAATTATATCTCAAATATAACTTAGCATATACAATTTAAACAAAAATATACATTTATTATCAATAAAATAAACTTAAAAAATATAACATGTTTAATATTATATAAAAATAATTTACACATATTACATAAATATATAATAATAAGTAATATTTTTAAGAATATATATATATATATATATATATATATATATATATATATATATATATATATATATATATATATATATATATATATCAGAGTGATGTCTTATTATATAAAATATTTTTATTAAATTCAAATTACTAAATTATCATCATGATAATTATACAAAAGAAAAATGGATTATCATTATGATAATTATTATAATAGAAGAAAAAAATATAATCTATTTTAAATTTCACTCCTTTTCAAAATGTCATTATAATTATTGTTAATAAAAAGAAATCTTAAAAAATAGTCTTTGTTAAATTATTGTGATTAATATACATATTATTGAACTTTAAACCTTTATCACACTCACTTGAGACACTTGAGACTTTTGAACTTTAAACCTTTATCACAAATTCACTTGAGACTTAAATCAACCAAACTTAGGTACAATTTTTTCGGGGCATTGGGTGGAGTTTTGAAATTCATCATCCCAAGTTCATGTGAGCTTTGGACTTTGTTATGAATTTTATTCTGTCCTGGGATTTAGAACTTTGTGAGTGGAGGAAGCTCTTTATTTTGATGTGACATAAAGAGGAAAGTGCAGGGATATTTATATTTATTTTTTAAATCTGAATGTGACATGTATTAAAATAGAGGAATGATTATGAAGGTTGTCGAGAATAAGTTTTGCTATATGAGATGAAAGGATCATGCTCACTCCACTATCCACTTTCTCAAGGAATGTGTCTAAAAATGTCAGGTAAAGAGAATGTTGGTTTTCCATTTTAGTATTGTAAGGGGCATTTTATGTAACTTTTTAATATTTTATATATAATGCAATTATCAGTATACATATGTTGTTGTGACAAGATTGGTAAGAGGATATTTTCCTAGGATATTTCACTTGTTACTTACGTTTACTTAAGTTTGTTTAGGATGAAAGTGGTGTTTTTTATTTTTTTATTTTTAGATGAAAATAGAAGTTGTCTGACACAACTAAATATTAGTAATTTTTTTGGGGGTTTATGACTTGTTTTTTTCCGTAAATCGGATCATAACATATGGGGATTTGAACGGATTTGAACTTTGGATTTTTAGGTTTTCACATATTATAATCACTAATTAAATTGCCCAATAAAACATGATGTCTTCAATTTTTATATGGAACTATATTTACTAATTTTGTGAGGTTAAAAAGATATTAAAAATTTTAATTTTACAAAATGTTTGAAAATAAGATTTGAGTGTTTCAAACATTTTAAAAAAAATGTTTTTAAAGTCAACTTAATCCATTTGTGTTACTATTTTAGATCATTGCTTGCAATATGATGTGTTGTGCAAAATTATCGTAGAGTTAGGCACATTAAGGCTAGGCAACGCACTTTACATTACATAACATCGTAGAATGGAAAAGTGCCTAGAAGTTTCCAAAGAATTTATTTTGAGGGGAAATGGAATTAGTAGCAGAGCTTTTTAATAGACAAAGAAGAATGTTGAAAGTTGTTAAACATGAAAGTTAATATGCAGTGAAAAATTATTAATTTATAAGCTATGGTTTAGATTTTTTATTTTTAGTTTTTATTTTTGGTATTTCTCATTAAAGAATGAAGGGTGGGTGGGTTAATGATTCAATTTATACAAAAAGGCGTAAGTCAAGATGCCATTTTGAAAAGTAATAATGAGTGTATTTTCCAATGTATCTATCTAGTGCTTTATTGTTGGCATTGAGACTATTAAGCGTGAGACTAAATCAAAGTAAAAATTGTTTGCACTCATGGTATCGATAACCCATGGTATTGTAATGAAATTTATTTTTACAAGGGTGTGAGTAAAAAGAAGTGAGTAGAAATGCAATAGTTTTATTGTTATTGTAATAAAAACTCTCTAATCCCTTTCCCTATGGTTTTACTCTAAATGGGGTTTTCCACATAAATTATCACTACTACATATAGGACAAAATTTAAACAACATAGTCCAACAGTATGGCCTGTACTATCACAAATTACAAGAAAAAAATGTCATTTTTGTAAAGTGCCTAAATTTGTCTGTATTTCGACAGTCGATGGACACGGCATCATTTTTTCTAACACTATATATGGTGTATGTCTTCTGATGTAAACAATATGAACGTTTTCCTAACCATGTATGTTGAGTCGGAGCTCAGACTTGTTCTCGTGTTCGCACCAACTACAAGGTCAAGGTCAAGCCCGTGTATCACCTCGTGACCATCGGCAGAGGTATGGCACAACAAACGACACAAATCTGCTGGAGGAATAGAACATTATAAGCGCTGACTTCTACCATGGTGATGTTATCAACAGGGGAGGGCAGAGGTCTTGCCTCCTTCTGGATCGTCAGATGAAACAAGGGAAATCAACAGTGGACGTCTTGGTGAGGACATCCCCATGTGATGTCAACAGAGGGGAGTCGAGGCCCACATGTATCCATTATCTCAAATCGGGACAACAGTTTTATGAGTACATTTTGGTCAAGCCTCTAGTCGATGTTGGATACCAAGCTCACTAATTCCACAACCTTCCATCCCCAAATTGATGGCTAAACAGAGGTTGTCAATAGGATGATCATGCACATTCTGCACATGTACAACTCAAACCATCCACGCACATGGGTTAAAGCCTCCCCTATGTCCAGCACAGCTACAACAGAGCTCTCCATAACTCAAATGGCCACAACACCTTTCAAGTGTGGTTGGGATTCCAGCCACTATGCCCCATTAATGTGGCCATACCATTTGCAGCTACTCGAGAAGATTCAACTCATGCCCAGTCCGTAGCTGATAGGGCTAACAGATTTTTTGAGCGCATTTAGCACATTCACTAGTGTTGAAAATGCAGCAAGATGATGGAGCTTAGTGAAATGAAGTTGCCTTCACTAAGTGGGCCCGCAGGCAAATTCTGGCGCAAAATCTATTTTTAGACTATGTCTATTTTTAGACATATGGAGCATGGTCTGGGATTCCAAACAGATTCTCTGGAGCATTGTTTATGTTGGTAAAAATAGATGAGACTCTATTTTTTAGGTCGAAGAGGTCGGTTTTATTTTTATCGTCTTAAAAATAGGGAAGTCAAATATTATTTACCCTTAATAATATTTGGACTATAAACTTCAGTTTACTCTCTTGGAGCACTTCAGTTCGAGCCTTGGAAGTGGCTCATGCATCTGACAGAGGAATTATGCTATTCCCAAGGGTTTGATGGCATCATGCATGGTTGACTTCAGTGGCAGAAGTTTGGTGAAGATAATGAGACAGCTAGTGGAGTTGTGTTCTGTTTATTTTAGTTGAACTAGTTGAGATTAGTTTAACTAGCTAATCAATTAGTTATGAGTGGAGTGAATTAAATATTATTTAATTCATTAATTAGTAACTCATTATTCAACCCAAGAACACATCAGTTCACTACAGTGCATGGACAGTTCAGTGGAGACCAGTGAAAGAGGTAGATGAAAGGGTGGAGTTAGCTATCAGTGGCGACATCAGTTGTGCATGAGATTTGCACCACACTTGGAGGAATTTCCCATGATGATTGCGCTGTCAAGCCAAGGAGATTCGAACCTTGGATCTCTATATAGACAAGCCATGATTGCGCAATAGAGGCAAGGCAATTAGTGGTGAGTTTTGAACCAGTAACCTGTTCAAAACCAAGCTAGTTTGTGTGTAACTTCATGAGAAAGTACTGAGTACTTGTGAGGAGTATTGTACTGATTTTGTTACATGATTTCTCCATTTTAATATACACAATAGCTGCGGGGTTTTCAGCTATAAGCTTTCCCCATACATACTGTGTTAATGTGTATGATGATTTGATGTGTTATCGCTTGATTTTATTTCCGCATGTTTGATGATCCGAGTGGAAGAGATTATGTGTTGCATATAAATTCGAATTGTATGTGATCAGGATAGTCTCGGTGGATAATTAATCATTATTCAGCAAATTTCTACATGGTATCGGAGCTATTGAAGTTCAGATTGATCATCACAGTGATTACAAACTTATTTCGGTAGACAAAGTCTGCATGCGGGCCAGGTAGCCTTCGGATTCATCTTTCTTCGGAAAGTGAAAGGTCTGGTAAACGCCCCTTGCAGTCGATCTCTGTGCTAGAAATAATTTGTTCTCACAGATCTAGAGCGGCTGAGCTTTGAGGTGGAATTCAAAATTTTGCAGCAGTTTTGTTTTCTTGGTGCCGGTGTTGAAAATGTCTTTCAACGGTTTGCGACTCGAATATGCTCTTGAAGGCAGTTCGAATTATGTTGCATGGAAGGATCGCATGGAGGCAGTATTAGAAGATAGTGGTCTGAAGGAGTTCATATATACGGATGTCCAAAAGCCCACTGATGCAGCTGAAGTCGATGCATGGCAAAAGAAGATGGCGAAGTGTCGAAGGATCCCGTTGGAGGGCGTCAAGGATCATATTGTATCCAGCCTGCATGGAAAGGCTACTCCATATTTAATGTGGAAAGCTTTGACGGATCTATTCCAGAGTAAGAGCGACCAAAGGAAGCTGGCGCTCAAAGATAAGCTCATGAACATCAAGATGGAGAAGGGCGATAGTATCGCCAAATACCTCACGAAGTTCACTCAGTGCAGAGATGAGCTAGGAAGTGTGGGGGTGACTGTCGAAGATGAGGACATGGTAGACATGGCTCTCCTTGGTCTTCCGAAGGCTTGGCACTCATATCAAAATAGTGTCAATGGTCGGGAGAAGCTGCCGGGATGGGAGCGCCTTTGGGCGAATCTCATGCAGGAGGAGATAAGGAGGACTACTCGTGATGGATCTTCATCAAAGGGAGCTGATGAAGAAAACTGCGCTTTGGTTGCCAAAGCAAAGAAGGGGAAGGGTAAGAAAACCTCTCATTCTGGTGCAAAGGGCAAGAAGCAGGATATGGCGAAAGTGAAGTGTTTTCACTGCCATGATCACGGACATTATGCTACCAATTGTCTAAAGAAGAAGAAGAACAAGCAAGTGGGAAGATCTGCAGATGGAGAAGCTTTGGCTTCACAGTTCGAGCTTGACTTTTCACTGATTTCATGCTTGGTTTCAAGTGTGATGGGATCGGTGTGGTTCTTGGACAGCGGTGCGTCATTTCATATGACGGGAGATCGGGATTTGTTCTCAGATCTGGAGGAAAAAGATTTGGGTGTGCACATCGAGATGGGCGATGATGGTAGATACAGTGTGACTGGTATCGGTACCATATCCTTTCAGAGGGAGTCTGGTAAACCCTTTGTATTGAAGGATGTCATGCATGTACCTGGATTGAAGAAGAACTTGATCTCTGTGGTGATGTTGGAGGATAAGGGGTATGATGTGGTCTTCAGCAAAGGAAAAGCCTTCCTGCGCAGTAAGACTACTGGAGAGACCCGGAAGATAGGGGTTCGAACCAAGAACCTTTATCAGTTGCAGGTAGATGGCCGCGTAGCTATGGCATGCAAGGCGGGAGAAGTGGTGAGCCGGGATGATGAGGGCGAACTGTGGCACAGGAGATTGGGCCACCTTCACCATGGAGCTTTGAAGATTCTGCAGCAGATTTCTACTGGGCTTCCTAAGGGCACTCTTGCGCAGTCAGATCAGTGCAAGGGGTGTACTTTAGGAAGTATGTGAAAGCCACCTTTCACGAGAAGGATAGTCGCGCCACGACGATCCTTGAGAGAGTTCACACAGACGTGTGTGGTCCTTTCTCAGTTGCTTCGACAACAAAGAACATGTATTATGTGATCTTTGTTGATGATTTCTCTCGAAAGTGCTGGATCTTCTTCATGCAGAAGAAGAGCGATACATTCGCGAAGTTCTGTGAGTTTAAAGCACCGGTCGAGAAGGAGTCGGGGAAGAAGGTGATTGCTCTAAGGAGTGATAACGGTGGTGAATTCATCTCGGCTGAATTCAAGGAGTTCTGCAGCGCAGAAGGGATTCGGAGAGAGCTCATCGCACCCCATAACCCACGCAGAACGGGGTGGCTGAGCGGAAGAACAGAACGATCGTGGGTGCTGCACGGGCGATGTTGCATGATCAGGGCCTACCCCTACACTTGTGGGCTGAGGCATGCAATACAGCAGTATATGTGCAGAACCGTTGTCCTCACAAGGTTCTTGGCATGAGTACACCAGAGGAGGCTTATTCTGGCAAGAGGCCTGATATTTCCCATTTGCGGATTTTTGGTTCTCCTGTCTACATGCATGTGACGAAGGATGCGAGAAGGAAGTTGGATCCAACTGTTGAGGTTGGAATATTTGTGGGGTACACTGATACACCTCACAACTACCAGGTGTATTTGTCAGACAGTCGCAAGACTGTTGTGCGACGGGATATAAAATTTCAGGAGGAGAAAGCCATGCAGTGTTCGCTTGAGAGGGAGCTACACTTGCATGCAGATGAGGAGCTGTTAGTTCCTAAGGAGGAGCTTCCGGATGTGGATCAACCATAAGAGGAGGTTCAGGAGGTGGAAGAAACCACCCAGGCAGCGCCAACCATCAGAGGGCGCATGCGCACTACAGAAGCTGAGCGACTGGCTCGGGATGCAGAGAAGGTTGTAGGACCACCTACAGCACAGCGCAGACAGAGACAGTCACCGGATCGGTACACTGGATACATGGCTCTTGTGAGTCAACGTGTTGTGACGGAGCCATCCTCTTTTGAGGAAGCTGTGGAGGAACCCGCATGGGTTGATGCCATGATCGAAGAATATGATTCGATCGTCAGGAACAGTGCATGGGAGATTGTCCCAAGACCGGTGGGGAAATCAGTGGTGGGTTCGCGATGGATCTACAAGGTGAAGCAGGCAACTGACGGGAGTGTGGAGAAGTACAAGGCAAGATTTGTCGCCCGTGGCTTTTCACAGATCGAGGGGATCGATTATGAGGAGACCTTTGCACCTGTCGCAAGGTACTCTTCCATACAGACGATCCTTTCTCTCTCAGCGCAGATGGGGTGGCACATTCATCAGATGGATGTGAAGACTACGTTCCTCAATGGAGTTATTGAGGAGGAAGTGTACATAGAGCAGCCTGAAGGTTTTGAGATCTTCAGCAGTGAGTCGCATGTGTGCCGACTCAAGAGAGCACTGTACGGGCTGAAGCAAGCACCTCGTGCTTGGTACACTCGGATAGACAGCTACTTCACTGGGCTTGGATTCTCCAAGAGTGAGGCGGATCTAAACCTGTACCAGATTGTGGTGGAGGGGAAGCTGTTGATCATCGTACTGTATGTAGATGATCTGATTTTGACTGGCGACGAGCAGTTGATACTTTCATGCAAGGAGGATCTTGCACGAGAGTTTGAGATGAAGGACCTGGGCATCCTTCATTATTTCCCGGGATTGGAGATTTGGCAGCGCAGTGGAGGACTGTTTGTTTCTCAGGGCAAGTATGCCCTGGAGATTCTGGAGAGGTTCAACATGCAAGGCTGCAAGCCTGTTGACACTCCTCTTCCTGGTGGTTGGAGGAAGGAGGATGCTACTTCAGCGGAGGTAGTGGATGCCACTGTCTATCGACAGTTGGTGGGGTCGCTTATGTATCCGGTCAATACACGACCCGATATATGCTATGCAGTTAACCAGCTTTCGCAAGCTATGGTTAAGCCTACCAAGCTCTTTTGGAAGGCAGGCAAGCATGTATTGCGCTATATTAGAGGCACATGGGGATATGGTCTATGGTACAGACAGGAGGATGGAGCGAAGCTTTCTGGCTTCACTGATGCAGATTGGGCAGGGAGTCCAACGGACCGAAAGAGCACATCTGGAGGAGTTTTCAGCATTGGGTCGACAGCAGTTTCCTGGTACAGCAGGAAGCAGAGATCCGTGGCACTCAGTTCAGCAGAGGCCGAGTACATGGCAACAAGCTTGGCTGCATGTGAGGCTATTTGGATGAGGAAGATCCTCGCAGGTTTGTTCAGGTTGCATTTGGAGCCTACAGTGATCTACCGTGATAACCAGAGCTGCATCAAGCTCTCGGCTAATCCAGTTTTTCATGATAGGTCCAAACATATCGACATCAGGTACCATCACATCAGAGATTGTGTTCAGCGGAGAATCATGATGCTTTCATATGTTCCCACGGAGGATCAGGATGTCGACATCCTGACGAAGGCGCTCACCAGGAGCAAGTTCGAATTCCACAGAGGCAGGATAGGGGTTGCAGATAATCCATATCTTGCTGAGAGGGAGTGTTGAAAATGCAGCAAGATGATGGAGCTTAGTGAAACGAAGTCGCCTTCACTAAGTGGGCCCGCAGGCAAATTCTGGCGCAAAGTCTATTTTTAGACTATGTCTATTTTTAGACATATGGAGCATGGTTCGGGGATTCCATTTTGAGATTCTTGGAGCATTGGTCATGTTGGTAAAAATAGATGAGACTCTATTTTTTAGGTCGAAGAGGTCGAAGGCTATTTTTAGACTGCCTCTCCTAAAAATAGGGAAGTCAAATATTATTTACCCTTAATAATATTTGGACTCTAAACAACACTTTACTCTCTTGGAGCACTTCAGTTCGAGCTACAGAAGTGGCTCATGCATCTGACAGAGGAATCACGTGGTTCCCAAGGGTTTGATGGCATCATGCATGGTTGACTTCAGTTGGACTTCAGTGGCAGAATTTTGGAGGAGTTAATGAGACATATAGTGGAGTTGTGTTCTGTTTATTTTAGTTGAACTGATTGAGATTAGTTTAACTAGCTAATCAATTAGTTATGAGTGGAGTGAATTAAATATTATTTAATTCATTAATTAGTAACTCATTATTCAACTCAAGAACACACCAGTTCACTACAGTGCATGATCAGTTCAGTGGAGACCAGTGAAAGAGGTAGATGAAAGGGTGGAGTTAGCTATCAGTGGCGACATCAGTTGTGCATGATATTTGCACCACACTTGGAGGATTTTTCCATGAAAATTGCGCAGTCAAGCCAAGGAGATTCGAACCTTGGATCTCTATATAGACAGGCCTGGATTGCGCAATAGAGGCAAGGCAATTGGCGGTGAGTTTTGAACCAGTAACCTGTTCAAAACTGAGCTAGATTGTGGGTAACTTTATGAGAAAGTACCGAGTACTTGTGAGGAGTATTGTACTGAGTTTGTTACTTGATTTCTCCATTATAATATACACATATAGCTGCGGGGTTTTCAGCTATAAGCTTTCCCCATACATACTGTGTTAATGTGTATGATGATTTGATGTGTTATCGCTTGATTTTATTTCCGCATGTTTGATGATCTGAGTGGAAGAGATTATGTGTTGCATATAAATTTGAATTGTATGTGATCAGGATAGTCTCGGTGAATAATTAATCATTATTCAGCAAATTTCTACAACTATCAAGGTCCATGACATATTGGACAGATCCAATGCTAAGTACAAGCAGTGTCATGATTAGCATCGAGTGTCACTCAAGTTCCAGTGGGTGAAAAATTTTGGTTACATTTGCAGGAGTCCCTCGCTGAGCCCCACCACAACCCACCCACCTATTCCACCTAGAACTCTAGTCAGTTTCATTAGTTTCCTTGTTTATAGCAACATTTACTATTTTTAGCATTTTTTTGGGTCTTAAACTTTCAGAGCTATTTTGACCCCCTAAACTACATTTTTTTTAGCATTTGTCACAAATATCGTAGTACTCATAGATATCCTTCCAACAAGGTATCGTACGCACCAAACGTAGATCATATGACCAAGTTACTACCCCAGGAAGTTGGAAGCTCAACTAACCCCAACAGGGCCCACAAATTCTTGGCATTCCATCTCCTAGGGTTAGGATTTTGGTTGTTTAGGATTTCCCTTTGTTGTTCAATAATAAAAAGGCCCTTGAGCCCCATTATAACACAATTCAGAGGCATGTATCTACCACATATATCCTCAGAGATAAGTTACCATAGCCCGGGCTAGTTTATTTACATTCTGCTTGTAAGCATCTTTCAGTTCTTTGATATTAATGAAATGAAGATTTATTTTTGCTGCATCTCTTTTTTTATGTTTATATTTGTAATTTGTTACATTCCTACATAAGTCTAGATCAGTGGTATCAGGGTGGTCTACTGATAATGGATAAATTTTCCCAGCATCTCTTTTTCTTCCTCGAGTGGAAGAAGAACGTGATGATGGATAAATTTTCCCAGATACTTTGACGGCTACCCACAAGCGACGCATCTTCATCCAGTAGCCACTGCAAAGGCACCACTCCCTCTAAGGTACAAGTCAACTTTGACATTCCCATATTTGAAGGTCAGATAGATGAAAACGTTGTAGATATATGGCTAATCTATTAGGAGGATATTTTTTGGTTCATGAATTTTCCAATCAGGAAAATATTACTTTTTCACTCCTCAAAGTTGCCCCCATGTCAAGGATTGGTGGGAAACCTACTATGAACAAAAGGACAAGAGGGAACCCTCACTGTTTTCAGCTGCACCCACTTGGAATTCTTTTAAGGATGTCATCAAGGAAAAATATTACCCTGTCGAGAGCTATGAAGATAAATAATAAAGTGTACCACACTGCAACAAGGAAGGGACCAAGACGTGTCAAAGTTCACACAAATATTTTTCATACCCTTCACACGAAGTTGGGTATCAAGGATCTAAGTGGAATTTGGTACTCAAGTACCGTGGTTGTCTACACAACTACATATAGGACGATATGGAGTTCCTATACATATCCTCGCTTGGCACTCCCTATCGATACATTGTCAATATCAAGCAGAAAGTTAAACAAAAGAAGCGATACTTTGGATCTGCGAATTTGAAGCAAGGGAAAGGCGCCCCCAAACCGTAGTACAAAGGAAAAAACCAAGGCGGGGAAACCCAAGGAAACCATATAAAGCCACAAGAAAAGAAAAACACCACAAAGATAAAGAAGGACATAGGGAAATGGTGTGAATTATGTAAGATCCCCACTCACAACACAAGTGAGTTTCGAGCCAAGCAGTCACTGGTGGTCGAGCTGAAGGCTTTCGAATCATATGAATGTCCTGACTTTTAGTTAGAACCTGACAAGGGGAATGACACAGGGAAGCAGATTATTGATGCAGATCCCAGTGCCACCGTTGACACCACCAAGATCCAGAAGATTGAGCCTGAAGATCTAGAGGAGGGGAAGTGGATCTTCCACTCACAGATGTGGGTGAAGGTTTCTCCGTTGTAGTTCACTATCAACAGCGGAAGCCAAAATAATCTCATTTAAGCAAAGGTCATGAAGCGGTTGGGCCTAGCGGCCACACCACACCTACAAACATACACCATCGAGTGGCTTCACTAATGACAAGATCTCTGCGTTAACTAGCAGTGTCGCCTTCCCTACAGCATCAAGCCCTTCATAGATGAGGTATTGTTTGATGTTGATCCTCTTGAATTTTGTGATTTATTATTAGGCCAACCATACTTGTGGAAGCATCATGTTGTGTATGATTATAGGCCATGCATTTTTATTACTTATTTGGGTAATAAGTTATATAGGATATTGAAGGTAGCACCGCTTACCACCATCTCTTTGATCTATGTGAAGCAATGTAGTAAGATCATTTCCTATATCGGGAATTTTTTCTAACGTATGATTCACCCTTAGGGAAAGAATTATATTGTGGCCACATCCACAGCCTCCAAACAAGACTCCTCTGCATGGAAGTAGAGGATGGAAAAGGTCGTGGAGGAGTGCATGGACATCTTCACCTTGCCCAAAGGGGTACCCCTACACTGTTAGGTCAAGAACTCCATCGATCTGACCCCGAACACACTGCTACCCAACGAACCAATCTACTGATTCTAAGTTTTGGAGAACGATGAAATTAAGAGGCAAATTCAAGAGTTGTTGTAGAAAGGGAATATCAAGCCAATTTCATCACCCTATGGGAGCCTGATTGTGTTGGTATAGAATAAATATGACACCTGGAGACTCTGTATTGACTATTAAGCAATGAATAATATCACTTTCTCGAATAGGTGTCCAATCCCATGGATTGATGACCTTCTGTACCAACTCAAGGGGGGGAAATATTTTAGCAAGATTGATTTGAAGTTTGGTTATCACTAGGTGCCAATTGAACCCTCTGATGTGTGGAATACTGCCTTCGAATCCAAGGAGGGCCTTTTCAAATGGCTAGTCATGCCTTTTGGGTTGATGAATGCCCCCGCAACCTTCATGAGGTCGATGGACGACATCTTGTAGCCCTTCTCCAACTCATTCATGGTAATGTACCTGGATGACATCTTGATCTGCAACTAAATTTGTAAGGAGCGCATACACCATATTTGACAGGTCCTCTAAACCTTGCGACAACACAAATTGTGTGCCAATTTGGAGAAATGCACATTTGGTATGACCCAGGTTCAATATATGGGGTACATCATTGATGATTTGGGTGTGCATGTGGACCCAACCAAGATACAAGTTGTTCGAGATTGGCTAGCCCCAACCACTCTAACAGAGGTCTACAACTTTCTAGGTCATGTCAATTTCTATAGAAGGTTCGTGTTGGGATTTTATCATATCAACTCTAATGGACACGACACTTTGGGGTGGCCACATCTTTGTAAGAGCGATCCAGAATTTTAAAAATATACCAGATGCTTCTGGAAGGGAAGCAAGTTCTATATTTTCACCTCTAAGGCGCATTGCTATGCCACCTGGGACACCTCTATGTTCCTTCAAGCGAGTGTGCCAAGATGATTTGGGAGGCACACTACATTCGGGTTGTTGGACATTTCAGAGTAGAGAAAAAAGTGGCAATGTTGCAGAAGTATTTTTATTATTTGAACCTTCGACAAGATGTTGGGAAGTACATTAAATCCTGCAGTGCTTGTGACATTTCCAAGCCAACAATCAAGAAGCAAGGGATATATACTCTTATGCCTAATCCTAGTTGGCATTGGGAATCCATCTCCATGGATTACATGTCGGGCCTTCCTTCTTCTAAGTATGGCAATGAATATGTTTTCATGGTCGTCGACAGATTCTCTAAGATGGCCATTCTCGCGGCCTGCAAGAAGAGTATCATAGCAAAAGCAACTACAAATCTCTTCTTTGAACGAGTCTAGGTACACTTTGGGATCTCACATTCCATTATCTCATATCGAGACAGCAGGTTTCTGAGTACATTTGGTCAAGCCTCTGGTCGATGCTAGATACCAAGATCGCTAAGTTCGCGGCCTTCCACCCCCAAATTGATGGCCAAATAGAGGTCATCAACAGGATAATCATGTATATTTTGTGCATGTACAAATCAAATAATCATGCACATGGGATGAAATCATCCCTTATGTCCATCACAGCTACAAGAGAGCTCTCCATAGCTCAACTAGCCACAACCCCTTTCAGGAGGGGTTGGGATTCTAGCCACTATGTCCTAGTGATGTGGCCATACCATTTACATATACTCAAGAAGATTCGGATCATGTCTAGTCTGAAGCTGATAGGTATAACGAATTCATTGAGCACATTCATCACATTCGTCAACATGTTCATGACATATTGGACAGAGCCAATGCTAAGTACAAGCAGCGTCATGATTAGCATCAGGTACCACACAAGTTCTAGGTGGGTGACAAAGTTTGGTTACATTTTTAGAAGGAGTGTCTCGCTAGGACCCACTACAATCCACCCACCTATTCCACCTATACCTCCAATCAGTATCATCAATTTCCTTTATTATAGCATCAATTACTATTTTTAGCAGTTTTTCGGGTACTAAACTCCTAGAGGTGCTTTGACCCCCTAAACAGTGTTATTTTTTTAGGTCTCCAGGAAGCCCATAGCCATAGGTAGGGGCTTGCCACAAATCTTGTGGTACTTAGAGAGATATTTCCAATGAGGTATCGTACATGCCAAACGGAGATCATATAACCAAGTTATGACCTCGGGAAGTTAGTTGCCCAACTAACCCCAACAGGGCCCACAAACACTTAGTGGTCCATCTCCTAGGGTTAGGGTTTTGGTTGTTTAAAGTTTCCCTTTGTTGTTCAATAATAAAAATGCCCTTAAGCCTCATTATAGCACAGTTCATAGGCATGTATTTTCCACATCTCTCCTTGTAGAAATTATATAACTTATATGTTATATGTCCAAGATTCTCCTGATCTCACACTATTTTAACTTCATGCAAAATACAAAATTTATTCCACCATTGATCATCACATGCGGAAATTAAATCAATTGCAATGCACAAATGAAACAATAAAAATTCACACACATTAACACAGTTGTTTTAACAGGAAAGCCTGAAGCTGAAAACCCCAACTATCTGTATATAATATATGTCATAGAGATCATGTAACAATCCTCATACAAAGCTAAACATGTCAAGCTCTCATTATAATACAATCGCTACACACTAATCAAGCCCGATCTTACAAATCCATGCACCGATCTTTGCCACCTGCTAGCCTGCCTCTACTGCGCAATCCCTATTGAAGAATGGCTCTGAATGAGTTCAAATTCCTCCAAGATTGACTGTGCAATCCTCATTGGCATCTCCAATGAATGTGTGGTGCAAACAATGCAACACTATAGTCACAGCTGATAGTCACACTTGCTCTTTCACCTATCTCTCCACTAGTCTCCACTTAAACTGCCATGCACTGTAGTTAAATGATGCATTCTTTAGTTGATTAATGAGTTATTATTTGTTGATTAATTAACTAATTAATTCACTCCACTCTCACTAGTGTATCAATCAGTTAGACTAGATACAACTAGCTCAACTGAGTCTAACTGAGTTAAACTAAATACAACTCCACCAACTACTTCTCCAACTCCACCAAACTCGGCCACTTGAGTTCTAATTGAAGTCCTCCATGCAATAGCTCCAGTAAACCCTCAAGACTAGCATAATTCCTTCTGTCAGCTGATGTGCCACATCTGTGCACTTAACTGAAGTGCTCCAAGAGAATAAGATAATGTTTAAAGTCCAAATATTATTAATAGCTAATAATATTCGACATATCTATTTTTAGACTGGCAATCTAAAAATAGATTATGCCCAATATGTCTAAAAATAGAAGTCCATATATTTTTCCAACTTGACCAACCATCCACAAATAGCATCCTGCAACTCATAGAATATGATCGACATGTCTAAAAATAGACTTTGCGCCAAAAATACCCTGTGGGCCCACTTAGTGAAGGCGACTCTTTTCACTTAGCTCATCATCTTGTTGAATCTCAACACTCCATCTCAATAAGATAGGTATTATCTGCCACCCCGATCCTGTCTCTATGGTATTCGAATTTGCTCCTGGTGAGCGCCTTCGTCAGAATATCTACATCCTGATCCTCAGTAGGAATGTAAGAAACTAACATGATCTTCTGCTGCACACAATCTCTGATATGATGGTACCAGATGTCAATATGTTTAGATCTATCATGAAATACTGGATTAACCGAGAGTTTAATGCAACTCTAATTATCACAATATATCACAGTAGGATCTAAGTGAGAACCGAACAACCCGACTAGGATCTTCCTCATCCATATAGCCTCGCATGCAGCCAAACTTGTTGTCATATACTCGGCCTCCGCTAAACTGAGTGCCATGGATCTTTGTTTCCTGTTGTACCAAGAAACTGTTGTAGACCCGATACTGAAAATCCCTCCAGATGTGCTCTTTCTGTCTGTTGGGCTTCCTGCCCAACTTGCATCCGTGAAGCCATGCAGCTTCACCTCATCTGACTGTCTGTACCACAGTCCATATCCAGATGTGCCCCTGAGATACCTCAGGACATGCTTGCCTGCCTTCCAAAAGAGCTTGGTAGGCTTAACCATCACTTGTGAAAGCTGGTTAACAGCATAGCATATGTCCGGTCATGTATTGACTAAATACATGAGCGAACCAACCAACTGTCGATAAATAGTGGCATCCACTACCTCTGTTGATGTAGCATCCTCTTTCCTCCAACCACCAGGAAGAGGAGTGTCGATAGGCTTGCAGCCTTGCATGTGAAACTTCTCCAGTATCTCCCGGGCATACTTGCCTTAAGACACAAACAGTCCACCCTTCCGCTTCCAATTTCCAATCCTAGGAAATAATGAACGAGGCCCAAGTCCTTCATCTCAAACTCCTTTGCAAGATCTGCCTTACATGAGTGTATCAACAGTTCATCACCCATTAGTATTAAATCATCTACATAAAGCACAATGATCAAAAGCTTACCCTCCACCACAATCTGGTATAGGTTAGGATCCGCCTCACTCTTGGTGAAACCAAGTCCTATGAAATAACTGTCTATCTGTGTGTACCAAGCACGAGGTGCTTGTTTCAGCCCATACAGCGCTCTTTTGAGCCTGCACACATGTGACTCGCTGCTGAAGATTTCAAATCCTTCAAGCTACTCAATGTACACCTCCTCCTCAATGACTCCATTGAGGAACACAGTCTTCACATCCATCTGATGAATGTGCCAACCCATCTACGCTGAGAGAGCAAAGATGGTCTGTATGGAAGAATACCTTGCGATAGGTGCAAATGTTTCTTCATAGTCGATCCCCTCGATCTGTGAGAAGCCACGGGCAACAAATCTTGCCTTATACTTCTCGACGCTCCCATCAGCAGCTTGCTTCACTTTGTAGATCCATCTCGAACCTACCACTGATTTCCCTTTCGGCCTTGGGACAATATCCCATGCACTATTTCTGACAATCAAATCATACTCTTCCACCATGGCATCTACCCATGCGGGATCCTCCACAGCTTCCTCGAAAGAGGATGGCTCCGTCACAATACACTTGCTCATCAGAGCCATGTATCTAGTAAATCGGTCAGGTGACTATCTCTGTCTGCGATGTGATGTAGGAGCTCCTACATTCTGCCCTGCATCAAGATTCAATGGCTCAGCTTCTGTAGTGCGCTTCCACCCTCTGATGTTTTGCGGCGCATGACTGGTTTCTTCCACTCCATGAACCTCCTCTTGTGGCTGATCCACATCCTGAGGCTCATCTTTAGGAACAAGTAACTCCTCTTCTGCACGCAAGTGTAGCTCCCTCTCAAGTGACAACTTCATGGCTTTCTCCTCATGAAATTTGATATTTCGTCGCAAAACAATCATCCGACTATCTGGAAAAGACACATGATAATTGTGGGGTGTTTCTGTGTACCCCACAAATATCCCAACCTCTGCGGTCGGCTCCAGCTTCTTCCTGGCATCCTTCGTCACATGAATGTAAACAGGTGAGCCAAAAATCTTCAAATGAGAAATATCAGGCTTCTTACCAGAAAACGCCTCTTCGAGTGTACTCATGCCAAGTACTCTATGAGGACAACGGTTTTGCACATAAGCCGCAGTGTTGCATGCCTCAGCCCACAAGTGTATGGGAAGGCCCTGATCATGCAACATCGCCCGTGCAGCACCCACGATTGTTATGTTCTTTCTCTCCGCGACCCCATTCTGTTGTGGGTTATGAGGTGCTATGAGTTCTCTTCGAATTCCTTATTTGTTGCAGAAGTCTTTGAATTCGCCAGAGATGTATTCACCACCATTATCGCTCCTTAGAGCTTTCACTTGCTTCCCCGACTCTTTCTCAACTAGTGCCTTGAACTCACAGAACTTTGAGTATGTCACACTCTTCTTCTGCATGAAGAAGATCTAGCACTTACAAGAAAATTCATCAACAAATATCACATAATACATGTGCTTTGCTGTCGAAGCAACTGAGAAAGGTCCACACACGTCTGTGTGAATTATCTCAAGGATCTTCGTGGCACGAATATCCTTCTCATGAAAAGTGGTCTTCACATATTTTCCAAAGTACATCCCTTGCACTAATCTGACTGCGCAAGTGAACCCTTGGGAAGCTCGGTAGAAATCTGCTGCAAAATTTTCAAAGCGCCATGGTGAATATGGCCCAATCTCCTATGCCACAATTCGCCCTCATCCCGGCTCACCACTCCTTTTTCTTTGCCTGCCATTGCTACGCAGCCATCTACCTATAATTGATAAAGGTTCTTAACTCGAACCCCTATCCTCCTGATTTGACCAATTGTTTTACTGCGCAAGAAAGCCTTTCCCTCGCTAAAAACAACATCATAAACCTTGTCTTCCAACATCGCCACAGAGATCAGATTCTTCTTCAATCCTGGAACATGCATGACATCCTTTAATATGAAAGGTTTACCAGACTCCCTCTCAAAGGAAATGGTCCCGATACCAGTCACACTGTATCTACCATCATCGCCCATCTCGATGTGCACTCCAAGATCCTTTTCATCCAGATCACTAAACAAATCTTTGTCTCCGGTCATATGGAAAGACGCACCACTATCAAGAAACCACACCGATCCCATCAAACTTGAAACCAAGCATGCGATTAGAGAAAAATCCAGCTCAAACTGCAAGGCTAAGGCCTCTCCAACTGCAGATCCAGCAGCCTACTTATTTTTCTTCTTCTATGGACAATTAGTGGCGAAATGTCCATGTTGGTGATAGTGAAAGCACTTCACCTTGGACAAGTCCTGCTTCTTGCCTTTCGCACCGGATTGAGAAGGATTTTTCTTCCCCTTCCCTTTCCTTGCTTTAGCAGCCAAACTGAAATTTTCTTCATCTTCATTCTTCTTTGAAGATACATCCCTGGTACCCCGCCTTATCTCCTCCTGCACAAGATCCGACCAAAGTCGCTCCCATCCTGGCAATTTCTCCCGTCCATTGACAGAGTCTTCGTAACTATGCCAACTCTTCGGAAGCCCAAGGAGAGCCAAGCTCACCAATTCTTCTTCATCAACAGTACCCCCACACTTCCCAGCTCATCCTTGCAGTGGACAAACTTCGTGAGGTATTTTGGTATACTATCGCCTTTCTCCATTTTTATTTTCCTGAGCTTGTCTTTAAGCGCCAACTTCCTTTGGTCACTTCTGCTTTGGAACAAGTCTGTTAAAGCTTTCCACATTTTGAATGGAGTAGTTTTACTATGAAGGCTGGACACAATGTGGTCCTTCACACCTTCCAAAAGAATCCTTTGACACTTTGTTGTCTTCTTTTGCCATGCGTCAAGTGCAGCTACATCGCTAGAAGCAGGTTTCAGAATATCAGCATCTATGAACTCCTTCAACCCATTATCATCCAACACCACCTCCATCCTGTCCTTCCATGCAATATAATTCGAGCTTCCATCAAGGGCATTCTCCAATCTCAATCCGTTGAAAGACATTTCAATGAATGCTCAACTTCGACACCAAGAAAACACAGCAGCAAATTCGAATTCCACCAGCACAAAACTCAACCGCTTCAATAATTGTAATCTGCTCCAATGATCAACTGCTCCGATAACATGTAGAAATTATATAACTTATGTGTTATATGTTCAAGATTCTCCTGATCTCACACTATTTTAACTTCATGCAAAATACAGAATCTATTCCACCATTGATCATCACATGCGGAAATTAAATCAATTGCAATGCACACATGAAACTGTTATGGATCTATAATTTTAACAGACTGGTGAGACTAAAACTGCAGAAACAACATCGTTTCAACCAACTTTGGGATTCTAGGATCTAGCCCTCCTGAATCCGGAGAGGGATCTCTCCAATAAGTGTAAAGATGGATTTGTATTTGAAGTTTGGGGTAATGATATTAGGCTAGTTGTGAAGGCCAAGGGTTTGTTTGTTTGTTGGGTGGTCGAGAATGATTACTGTTTGAGGTGGAAAGTTCTGAGTGCAAAAAGTTTCAAAGGTGAGAAGTTGCAAGCAATCAGAGTAAGCTTCGACCAAAAATATAGAAAATTGCAGGTTTTAGTCCATTGGGCTATGGAGTCATAATAGGATTTAATTGGAACAACAAGAGGCAAGAGTGGTCCATGGGGCAAGTCATCTATGTCTAAGGATCTCTTTGAATTTTGATTTATGGAATGAAATGATACAATAAGAAGGAGAGATAAACGGATGCAGAACAAGAGCAGCCCAGGATCTGATAAGTACTTTTAAACTAGTTAGCCTTTGACATGGACTCAAGAAAAACATAAAAGTAAACTAGGATCTGGTAAGTACTTTTAAACTAGCCAGCCTTTGATACACTTTCAATAGAACACGTTTTAAAACAAAGGGAAAATTGGAAGCAACCTTTGGAGTAGAAACTAGCGGGTCGGGCTCACCACAAATCCTCTCCTAACTCTGCTTTACTTAGTTACTTTCAAGACAAACACAAAGATAACACAGAATGGAGTAAGATCTGGTAAGTACTTTTAAACTAGCCATCTTTTAACACATTCCAAGGGAAACATCCAGATAGTTGTGGGGACAAAACTAGGACCAGGGCTCACCATATCTTCCTCAATTCATCTTCACAAAACATATACTAAAAATAACATTTAAGAATAATATTCAACTAAGACAATAAGACGAGGGAACGCCAGCATTCCTATGCTTGAACTGAATTAAATTATTCCTAAATAACACAGTTAGAAGAAAACGTTCAGATAAAGATTTTCAGTCAGAGAAGGTTACTGATGTACAATAGGTCATAACTCTATGCATGTTGTTCTTTATAAGAGAATATGAAACACAGTGAAAACAGAAACAAAATAACAAGTAACAATTAGAGAAACATCACTGTCAACATAGACCAGGATCCCATAAATCAGCTTGTATTGATGCTCCAAACCAGTTACAGCTTTAATTCCAGTGCTTTAGGTTAGCAACCCTCTACACATCTCAGCCTAACCTATCTATCACCAGCAGAGCTCCAAGAGCCAGTGAATATTATGTACAATCAGAAGTTTAAGCTCAAGTGTATATCAAAGTTCTACAACCAACCCCTCACTCATCTTCTTTAGAAGTATATATAGAAGAATGAGGTGAGATCTGACAAAAGATCTCAATTACAATTAATACAGTCTTAATGATTTCTTGGCCTTTGAGGGGCTCAATGAAGAATTTTACATACGTATCCTCTGTATTAAATGTTTTTACATAAAGATTAAGCTCGGTGGGAGCTTTTGTTGACCTTTGAGGCTCTGTGTGGCATCTAAGTAACTCTGCAGATGTTCTTTGCATTAATTTCCTTGGCAGGGTTTCCTCTTTGGCTGCGTTGAGGCAAAATATCTGATCCAGACCAATAAATTCAGCCTCTGACTGAATACTTTGAGGCACAGGTGGCATTTTTAGTAGCTAGGAGGAATCAATTTACCTCAATTTGTGGCAGTGGAGGGTTTCTTGTTGGTAAAACACTTTAGATCTTCTTTAAATCGTGTTTTAAATTGGGGATTAGGCTTTTGATAACATCTTAGACGTAATCCTCGCAAATAGTTGTCTTCAATCTTCTATCCTGGCATATTTCTGGTTTTCTGCGCTGATAACCTTTCACTGTGCTTGATTCATAGTTTTTTGCTAGTATGCAGGGCTGCACAGGGTTATTTGGCATCAATTCCTCATAAAACACTGACGAAACGTGAAATTTAAAACCCGGCGAATGATTTTATTTGATAAATCGAAAGAAAAAGGATCGCCACCCTCAGCCTCTGGATTTTCTTTAGACAGAGCGGAAAACCATAGAAAGCCTGCACAATAGAAACAAAATTATAAAATCCTGCATATATAGGTCTACTGCTTCAAAAGGCATGTGGAGAGAGCGTAGCCGTTGGATGGCATCATCCAACGGTCAGGGTTGGTCAGAGAAGGCGGAAGAAAGATTAAATCGGGGTCGTCGATCGCGCAGAGATCAACGGTCGGGAGCAAAGGGGAAAATCAAAAACAGAGAATCGCTGACCGGGCAATCGAATCATGGAAATGAAATCTGAACCGTCGAGCTGCAGATCAGATCGACGGCGGAAAATGAATTAATGCTGCGCCGGGACCACGTTAAGTGTCGGGCATAGTCATCGAGCAATAGTCGGATGAGCGGCTTCAGATCGGATGGTCCATGGTGATATCGCTCGGCGTCCTCGTCCGAACGATAACGTGCGATGGATAGTGGTTTTTGGAACAGTGGCCAAGCCACGTGTCAAGCAGTGTATGGAATCGCTGGCGATCGGGGGAAAGCAAATTTTGCCCAAACGCAGTGCGATGGATACCGCCGGTTTTGGGCAATCGGCTTATGGATGGTGGGGACCACGGGGAAACGGACTCCGCACTGTTGATCTGTGGATTCAGATCGACGGTGGAGATCAATTTGAAAGTCGGATCAGCGGAAAAGTTAGAAAATAGAAAAAATCAACGATTTTTAATATATAACCAATGTTTTTAACTTTGGTCGGGATTTATTTTATTTTGAAGCGGATAGGCGCCTAATTGTGGGGCCGAGGGTTATATGAAGGATTTGTACGGTTGGGGGCTTTATAAGCATGGGCTAATCGCATCGGAGTTCTTTTAAACAAGGCAAAAAGACTTGTGCGCTTTGGATATTCTCCGATGCGATAAGCACCGAAAGGTTTAGTGCTTAGTTTTTATGGTGAGGGCATATGTGGGGAAGTGGCTAGGACTTAGCATGAGAGGGCTTAAGTCCATAGTAATAAAACTTTGTTTTTTTATGAAATTTTTCAAGATTTTCAATGAATTTGAGGGTTCCGATAAGGCTTAGAAGTGGGTTTTAAACTTTATAAAAATGGATCTTCATGAATGGAAGAAGAGAGCTCATGAGGAATAGAGGAATTTTATGGATAAATAGGGAAGCAAATGAAGGTTAGTTTTGATTGGGAGAAGGGGAAAATGATAACTTTGCAGCAGTATTCTGGCTTGGAAATCAGCAAGATTTCTAAGTGAAAGATGGGAACAATGGTGAAGTTTTTGGACAGAGGAGAAGACAGGAGACCTTCAAGAATCTTAAGGAGCCAAAAAAATTTAGTAATGAAATTTGTTCTTTGAAGGCTCAAACAGTCTTAGCCACCTTTTGGTATAACAAATATTATAGGTGGCTAACAGTGGCTCCACTTGGGGATGGTGCCTTTTTGAAGGCATCAAGAACTTCAGACCTGCATTCTCTGGGAGGCTGACCTGTGCCTGATCCTTTTATGTTCTCTGGGAGGCTGATCAGTTGCCTAATCCATTGGGTTGCCTTTCTTTCTGTGGATAATGTGCTCTGAAACATATTAGCATCCAAAAAAGAATTGGATCTTTATCAATACAAAACTTTCTACCTACCCAATCCTACTGATCTAACATTTTTTATTCATTAGAGTGCACTTGGATTGGCAAACTCTTTTCACAACATTTTATTCTTTTGAAAGCAAGAAATCTAATCTATTTCTACTCCTTATTTCTCCCTGAACTCAGATTAAACAGTTGAGTTCAGATGCTTCTCTACCTATTCTACTATCTGTTGGGATTAAACTGTCCAACAGATTTTTATTCTCTAAATTCTACAACAGAGATTGAAAAGCACTCAAGTCAGGATTGAACAGTCTAACTTGATGCTAGTCTATGGCATAAAAACTAGCTGCACATAGACATTATTTTGTAGAAAAATTAAATCAAAATGGAAGGCTTAAGATCTGAAAATTCAAAGTACTTCCTTCTCTTTTTACAACTCTGTTTTAAATTTGTTTGAGTTGTTTCTTCCTTTTCCTCTGGTTCAGATTTTGAGTTAATTAGAACCAGATTTTTACATCTCTTTGACTCAGAAAAATATAACAGACTTGAGTCATTTCTTTTTGGAAACTTAGGTTCAGATTTTGAATCATGTTTGAACCTTTAATTTCTATCTTAAACTATCTACTGATAAGCCAAGTTTGAAAGTTTGGCGAATCGAATTCACTATCCTATCAACAGAAAATTTAAAGCTATTTAGTCAAGATTAAACAGTTTGACTAACTAGAAGTGTGTTCTTCAGGAGTGGCATTTGAGCCTGCACACTTTCATATTTGTTTCTCTTTTTTGGCATGGGGCCTTGCCATTCTTGTTTTCATTCTGCCCTCTTTTCTTTCTTTTATTTGTTTTTGTATTTTTGATTTTTCATAACTTTGAATGCAATAGTGGATGAAATATTCTTAGTGAAAAAAGATAAAAAGGCTTCAAAACATAAAATGGATCAAGAGAAGTAATGCTTAAGCATCCTGCCATTGACAGGACCCCCAAACAATTCTTCTCCATTCAACTCTTGTAAGAAATAGGCATTATTACCAGCAGCTGAATGAATAGAGTAAGGGCTAAGCCATAGATTGTCAAATTTGCCATGCTTGCCCTTGTCTTCCCTCCTTGAGTCCCACTTTAAGACTTTGTCCCCAATCTTAAAATTGATGGCTTTGGTTCTTCTGTCAAAGAGATTTTTAATGCTATCCTGTTTCTGCAATGCTTTGTTATAAACTTCCTCTCTGGTTTGCTGAAGATGAATGGTATGATTTATTCTTCTGATCATATCATTATCTTCAGTTTGCAATTCTTGAATTAACTTTATCACTGGTACGCCAAGGTTGTTCGGAAAAATTGCATCTATACCATACACAAGCTGGAAAGGTGACATACCAATAGATTTCTTCAAAGTTAATCTATCAGCCCATAGTGCATGGACCAGCTTTGTGTGCCAAGACCTTTTGTTGTCCTCCAACATTTTCTTGATAATGTTCACTAGACTTTTGTTTGAGGATTCTGCAAGTCCATTACCTTGAGGGTAATAGGCTATGGAATGCCCCAATGTTATGTGATATCTGTGACAGAACTCAACCATCTTCTTTGATCCAAATGTTGCTGCATTATCAATGATGATCTTGGTAGGACAGCCAAATCTGGAGAGAATGTTAGTCTCTATAAATTTTATGATAACTGAGTCATTGGCCTGCCTACAAGGTATGGCTTCTATCCACTTAGTGAAATATTCTGTGGCAGTGAGGATCCATCTATGTTGGGAAGAATATGGTGGATGGATTTCTCCTATAAAGTCAAGTCCCCATTGTTGAAAAGGGGCTTCAACAGTGATTGGATGCAGAGGTAGGGGTAGCAGTTTTCTTTTGCCTTCAAAAATTTGACACTTATGACATGCTATGATCATCTTGTGCACATCATGGAAAAGAGTAGGCCAATAGAAACCAGCCCTCAAAATTTTGTTGGTTGTTGTCTTCCAGTACAAATGACCTCCACATTCTCCTTCATGGAACTGGTACTTAACCTTCTCTGCATCAAACTCAGGCAAACATTTAAGCAATAGACTACTTGCATTTTTCCAATAAAGACACGTATCTATAATGCAATAGTTTACAGCTTTTAACTTAAGGAACCTTGCCTTTGTTTTTGTCAAACCAGGAGGTGTATTCAAATTAAGAAAAACATAAAAAAATATCAGCATACCAAGAGGAATTCATAAAATGGTTTTCAACAATGGGTGTTGAGATTTCCTCTTGATCATCTAAAGCATTAATCATATGTATATCAAGAACTTCACAATTTGATTCAACCATTAATCTAGCTAGACCTTGGCCTTTGATGAGTTTAGTGGGCTTTATCTCTAAATCATATTCAAGAATAACAACAATCCACCTACCTCTCTTACCATCTGTGTCCTGTGTTAGAATATCTTTAACAACTAAATTCGAGACAAAGGCAATGATGTATGAATGAAGGATGTATACCCTGAAGTCTTTCAAAGCTTTAACCAAGGAAAAATATTTCTTCTCCATAATGTTATACTTCAAAGGGGCATCCCTCAATGCCTTGCTAAAGAATGCAATAGGCTGCTCTTGTCCTTGTGGATTTTTCTGTAAAAGGACAGCAGCTATGGTATGTTCTGATGCAAACGAGAAAATATAAAAATATTTTGAAAAATCAGGACTTATCAGAACCGGTGTTTTGGCTAACGCTTGTTTCACCAGTTCAAAGGATTGCTTTGCTTCCAAGGTCCATTTACCCCTTGCTCCTTCTTTAACATGTTTGTGATATTCCTAAGGAGCTTAGCCAAATTTGGGATGAACCTTCTCAAAAAGTTAATCTTTCCAATGAAAGATTGCAACTCCTTGATGTTCCGAGGATGAGAGATTTGAAATATGGCCTAAATCCTCTTCGGATCTATCTTTATACCCTCTTCTGAAATAATGTGTCCAAGAAGCTTACCTTCTTGGAGACCGAATAGTGTCTTCTTAGGGTTTAAGGATATTCCAAAATTTCTGCATTTCTCGAAAAAATTTCTTAAATGTTCTAAGTGTTCTTCATCTGTTTTTGAAAACACAGTGACATCATCAAGATAGATAATGATCAAGAAGCCCAGTTCTTCCGAGAATGCTATGTCCATGGCTCTTTGAAAGGTTTCTCCAGCATTCATTACACCAAAGGGCATTTTCACATACTTGAAAGTGCCCCATGGTGTAGTAAAGGTTGTCTTTAGTTGATCAGCAGGGTAAACCAAGATCTGATTATATCCTGAATAGCCATCCAGCAAAGAAATCCTTCTAGACCCTACTACCCTTTGTAAAATATGGTCCATCTTTGGTAAAGGGTAGTTGTCTTTTAATGAAGCTTTTTTTAAGTCTCTAAAGTCTATACAAAGCCTGATTTCTCCAGTTTTCTTCCTAACAAACACCAGATTAGATACCCATTCAGAATATCTAATAGGGACAATAATACCAGCATCGTGCATTTTCATGATCTCCTTCTGAACCAAAGGCAACTGAACAGGGTTTATTCTGCGCAGTTTCTGTTTGAATGGTTTTTGGTTCTCTTTGAGGGGGATTTTGTGCTGTATTATTTCAGTGTCATAGGACTTCAGATCTTTGTAACTCCATGCAAAAACATCAGAAAAATCTTTAAACAGCTCTATGTATTTGAGTTTAATGTGAGCTGGTAAAGTTTTAGACAGTTTAATCATTTTTGGTTTAAGTTCACTGCCTATATTGCACTCCTCCACTTCAGTCTCTACAGGTTCTAGTTTTGGCTTTTTGGCCACATCGTTAAAATCAAACAACTCTTCTAAAGGTGTCAGACCACTTGGCAAACTTTCTTCTTGAAAGTGCAGAGTTTCTAACTCCTCTGTTTCTAACTCTGCATTCAATTCTGTCTTGTTTCTAAGTTTGCTAGCCAAAATATTGATATTGACAGGCTCCGAGGACGATTCTTCTTCACCAAGGAAGTTTTCTTCACTGCAGTCTGTATCATAATCTGAGTCTGAACTGTGTAGTTCGTATTCATTTATGAATTGCATGAAGTCTTATATTTGTTTGTCATTGTCAAACACATGCCAATATTTTTTATTATCGGGCACTGCTGGTCTAAATTTTATTTGAGTTGTGCAGTCTTTGGTTTCAAATGGCGTTAAGCATGTTCTAGCTACAAAGGCTGAATTGTGGGCTGCAATATTTCTTTTTCTTGGGACAAAAATTAATTTGGACTCTTCAAATGTTTTTAAAAGGTCCATGACATCATTCCGGTAGGCTCTAAGTTTGGGATGATTTGCGTTATACTCCCCATTGACTTGCCTAATGACTAACTCTGAATCCCCATACACATTGATTCTTGTGGCTCCTAACTTTTTCAACAGATGTAAGCCTAAGAGAAGGGATTCGTATTCTGCTATGTTATTGGAACACTGAAAGTTTAACTTGCATGAAATGCTTTCTGTGTGATTGTTTTCAGTGTTAGTAATCCAGACACCTGCACCAGCATTAGTTCTAGTGCATGACCCATCAAAATACATACTCCACAGAGGAATTTTTTCAATTTCATCTTGGTAACTGTCCTCTTCAACTAACATGCTCAAGGGTTGCAGTGGAATCTTAGCACTTAGTTGTATTTGTTTTGATTTCTCAAGATTTTCATTTATTTTAGGGATACTTTCTTGACTCTCAATGTTTAGAAACAAGGGACACGTGATTTGTAGTTCAAGACCTGTATTTGGTTTGTTACTGTCTTCACATGCAGTACATTGTTTTGACACTTCTGCGTTGTGTTCCTCTTCCTCCCTATCAGCCATTAATTCTGTTAAAGTGATTTGTTCATTGAGTGTTTCATCATTAAACATGATAAAAGCATCAAGGCATGTATTGACAGAATATATAGGAGAGTTTTGTGGTTTTTCTTGGCTTGTGACTGTGTACTGCATATGGGACTCCCTATAAAGTCTTCTAGTTTGATTGAAAATAGGGATAGTCACATAGGTCATGTCCATTTGCATGGTCCCCTGTAACTTAGCCCCCCAAGATCTTGATAATAACATTCCATACTTGGAGGGGACATCAGCCACAACAATATCCACAACTAGGCATTTGGCTGGAATCTAGGCTAAGTTAACATAGAGGTCTTTGATCAATCCTAAACACCTTACTCTGCTAGAATCAAAGGAATAAAGGTCTTTATACGGTCTGGTAATTTCCAAACCAAGGCTCTCCATCACAGCTTTAGGCATTAAATTATGAGAAGCCCTGGAATCATGCATAGCATTGTGCAAAATTTTGTCATGAACGTTTAAACTTACATAAAAGGGAGGAACAAGTCCCTCTTGATATTTGCCTTCAATCTTAGGACCAAACATCAGCTCTGGCTGGTCATCATTAAGATTGATTGTATCATTACTCTCTTCTATATTTAAAGCCTTCAAAATTTGGGTTCTAAATACATGTTGGGCAGCTAACTCAGTCAAGGGAACAGAGCTCTTGATTTTTGAAATTTCCTGTTCCAGGCTGAAAGGAATTTGACTCTTTAAAGCACTTGTCTCAGCTTTATTAGCTATCCCTTTATCAGCAACATCAGCTTGTTGATTTGTTCTATTTACACTTGACACAATTGTTTTCATAGGATTACTAGCTGAAGTGTTAGTACTACTAAGGTCTGCACTCTGTTTTTCATTATTTTGAGTGCCTTTCTCTTTACCTTTATTAGAATTTACAGCCACTATTTTATCCTTTTGTTTGACAATTTTAGGCTTGGTTGTAGTGCTGTACTATGAGGATTTGTCAGAGGTTTTGTTGTTGGGGGTTTGTTGACTATATTTACTTCTAAGGTCATATTCTCTCTGAGGTTCTGTGATGGCATTTTCCATGTTTTGATAATAATTTTCATTATCATCTCTTTTGCCATCATAAGGTGTGTAAAGGCCTTGTTTTTTATCATAATGAACCTCAAAGTCATCATCATCTACCCCAAACAGGTTGATATCATCTTCCTCTGTTATTTGATCTGTTTCCTCAACCTCACTTACATAGTTTTGATGAAAGGGAGGAGTGATTTGTTGATCATCTTCCCTAGGTCTGTTTGGAGGCTAATTTCTTCTAGAATTCTGATTCTGGTTCTGGTTTCTATTTTGAGGAGAACTTTGGTTTTGACTTGCTTGTGTTCTCTTAATTATGCTCATCTCTTTCATCATTTCTTCCATCATTCTCTCCATCTTTGAGGTAGAAGTAGATGGTGTAGATTCCTCTCTAAAAGAGACTCTCTTCTTGTTTTTCATCCTTGCTCTCTTCTCCATTAAGTTGACTTCCACGGAAAGAGAACCCCTTTGCATGTCTTTAAGAGTTCCAAAATCTCTTTCCCTTAGCTGATAGGCCATCTCGGGGTCAAACCCTTCAGGAAACTTGTTTAAAGCTGAGCCCTGTGGAGGTTTTAGTTCTGGGGAAAGTGCATTATACACACTATTGAATCTAGTGCAATAAGCTTGCACACTTTCCCCAGTGTTTCTATGGAGGTTCTTATAATCAGAAAGGAATTGGAGAGGATTTTTCTTCACTTCCCTTTTGTTTAAGAATGTTTGATGGAAGCCCTGGAGATCATTAATACTATGGGGGGCTAAGCCTTTAAACCATTTTCTTACTTCTCCTCCCAAGCTATGAGAAAATAATCTAAGCTTGACAGAATCGTCATCAATTTCATTTCTTTCAAAGTAGTCATTCATCTTATCCACATGTTGTGATGCAGTAGTAGCATTACTAGCATCATATAATGGAATTTTGGACTGATAGTCCTGTGGAAGATTGACTAATGGTACAGGAAGGACTAAGGGAGCATACCATGCTGCCATGATATGTGGTGGAGGTGGATTCACAAGAGGTGGATTAACAAAAGGTAAAGTGGACTAAAGTGGAGTGGTTTGAACAATGGATGTAGGATGAGAAGAACTTTATGGAACAACAGTAGATTGCTGAGCTGATCTTGGATGAGAAACACCTAAGTTATGGAGGAAGCGTAAATCAGGTGGTGTTGTCTTCCTACTACCAATTTTTTCACTTGCTTTAGGGGATGAAAGTGAAGACTCAGAGTCTAGCTGAATTATATCATCAAAAGACCTAGTTCTAAATGGATTTACTAAGTCATCTTGTGATTGTTGTAGAGCTGAAGATTTTCAGGGACTAATTTAGCTCTCAAGGGTGATCTGAGAACAGTTGAAAATTCTATCTTAGGAGACTTCCTAAGGATACTTTTTGGGTCATCAACTATCTCATGTGGATCAGGGTCAGGATAGGCTCTAGTATGGATCTTTCTAGAAGTCACTATGTTGTGTTTTTTAGACCCAAATAAACAGGAACAGTTCAACCAGGTATGAAAATATTTGAGAGGTTAACTAATCTGTTTCCAAACTTTAATCCTACAGTCCTCTAACTAATTTTGAATAATATTTAATGACAAGGGTTCTTCCCAGTGGCGTCTTAAGGTCTGTTTATAATTGTGGAGTCACCAGGTGGAAGGTTTAGGGTGTTTCTAGGGAGTGCACTGTCCACCACAGTGCTTGTGATATATCCCTTTTTAAGGATATCCCGAAACACAGCAAACTCTAACTAGAGATTGACTGGAAGGGCATTCACCAGATATTTCACCTCTGAAAGAGGATGAGATCCGGAGGCTACCTGGCCCTTTCCAGACTCTGTCTAAGAGTATGGGGTAAAACACAACACAAGGTAATTGAAATGTAAGAGTAAGTGTTTTACTACCGATCTGAAATATTTTTGGTTTTTCTGAGTTATTTTTCAGTTCTGTGGTTTCTAAGAATATCCTAAATCTGCTTCACAACTTAGCTACGGTTATGAGACAAAGACAGTCTACTCTTATGGCTAAACCAGCCAATATTTCAAGGTTAGATAAATTCTTAAGAGAATCCTAGGTTTTACCTAGATTGTCACTGATTCAAACAAGTTTTACCATGATTACCACTCTTTGGTAGTGCTTGAAAAGGCTGCTTTTAACTCACAAGGTTTTATAAAAATAAAATAAGATTCTGGGTTCAGATCCCCAGCAGAGTCGCCAGAAATGTTAGGAATCTATAATTTTAGCAGATTGGTGAGACTAAAACTGTAGAAGCAACATTGTTTCAACCAACTTTGGGATTCTAGGATCTAGCCCTCCTGAATCCGGAGAGGGATCTCTCCAATATGTACAAAGATGGATTTGTCTTTGAAGTTTGGGGTTATGATATTAGGCTAGTTATGAAGGCCAAGGGTTTGTTTGTTTTTTGGATGGTTGAGCATGATTACTGTTCAAGGTGGAAAGTTCTGAGTGCAAAAAAGTTCCAAAGGTGAGAAGTTGCAAGCAATTAGAGTAAGCTTCGGCCAAGAAGGTAGAAAATTGCAGGTTTTAGTCCATTGGGATATGGAGTCATAATAGGGTTTAATTGGAACAGCAAGAGGCAAGAGTGGTCCATGGGGCAAGTCATCTATGTCTAAGGATCTCTTTGAAGATTTGATTTATGGAATGGAATGATACAATAAGAAGGAGAAATAAACAGATGCAGAACAAGAGCAGCCCAGGATCTGATAAGTACTTTTAAACTAGTCAGCCTTTGACATGGACTCAAGAAAAACATAAAAGTAAACTAGGATCTAGTAAGTACTTTTAAACTAGCCAGCCTTTGATACACTTTCAATAGAAAACATTTTAAAACAAAGGGAAACTTGGAAGCAACCTTTGGAGTAGAAACTAGCGGGCCGGGCTCACCACAAATCCTCTCCTAGCTCTTCTTTATTTAGTTACCTTCAAGACAAACACAAAGATAACACAAAATGGCCTAAGATCTGGTAAGTACTTTTAAACTAGCCAGCTTTTAACACATTCCAAGGGAAACATCCAGATAGTTGTGGGGACAAAACTGGGACCAGGGCTCACCATATCTTCCTCAGTTCATCTTCACAAAACATATATTGAAAATAAAATTTAAGAATAATATTCAGCTAAGACAATAAGACGAGGGAACTCCAGCATTCCTATGCTTGAACTGAATTAAATTATTCCTAAATAACACAGTTAGAAGAAAACGTTCAGATAAATATTTTCAGTTAGAGAAGGTTACTGATGTACAGTAGGTCTTAACTCTATGCATGATGTTCTTTATAAGAGAATATGAAACACAGTGAAAACAGAAACAAAATAACAAGTAACAATTAGAGAAACATCATCGTCAACATAGACCAGGATCCCATAAATAAGTTTGTATTGATGCTCCAAACCAGTTATAGCTTTAAGTACAGTGCTTTAGGTTAGAAACCCTCTACACATCTCAGCCTAACCTATCTATCACCAGCAGAGCTCCAAGAGCCAGTGAATACTATGTACAATCAGAAGTTTAAGCTCAAGTGTATATCAAATTTCTACAACCAACCCCTCACTCATCTTCTTCAGAAGTATATACAGAAGAATGAGGAGGTGAGATCTGACAAAAGATCTCAATTACAATTAATATAGTCTTAATGATTTCTTGGCCTTTGAGGGGCTCAATGAAGAATCTTACATACGTATCCTCTGTATTAAATGTTTTTACATAAAGATTAAGCTCGGTGGGAGCTTTTGTTGACCTTTGAGGCTCTGTGTGGCATCGAAGTAACTCTGCAGATGTTCTTTGCATTAATTTCCTTGGCAGGGTTTCCTCTTTGGCTGCGTTGAGGAAAAATATCTGATCCGAAAAAATAAATTCGGCCTCTGACTGAATACTTTGAGGCACAGGCGGCATTTTTAGTAGCTGGGAGGAATTAATTTGCCTCAATTTGTGGTGGTGGAGGGTTTCTTGTTGGTAAAACACTTTAGATCTTCTTTAAATTGTGTTTTAAATTGGGGATTAGGCTTTTGATAACATCTTAGACGTAATCCTCGCAAATAGTTGTCTTCAATCTTCTATCCTAGCATATTTCTGGTTTTCTGCGTTGATAACCTTTCACTGTGCTTGATTCATAGTTTTTTGCTGGTTTGCAGGGCTACGCAGGGTTATTTGGCATAAATGCCTCATAAAACACTGATGAAATGTGAAATTTAAAACCCGGCGGATGATTTTCTTTGATAAATCGAAAGAAAAATGATCGTCACCCTCAGCCTCTGGATTTTCTTCAAACAGAGCGGAAAACCATAGAAAGCCTGCATAATACAAACAAAATTATAAAATCCTGCATATATAGGTCTACTGCTTCAAAAGGCATATGGAGAGAGCGTAACCGTTGGATGGCATCATCCAATGGTCAGGGTTGATCGGAGAAGGCGAAAGAAAGATTAAATCGGGGTCATCGATCGCGCAAAGATCGACGGTCGGGAGCAAAGGGGAAAATCAAAAACGGAGAATCATTGACCGGGCAATCGAATCGGGGAAATGAAATCTGAACCATCGATCTGCAGATCAGATCGACGGCGGAAAATGAATTAACGCTGCGCCGGGACCACGTTAAGTGTCGGGCATCTTCATCGAGTGATAGCCGTTGGATGAGCGACTTCAGATCGGACGGTCCATGGCGATATCGCTCGGTGTCCTCGTCCGAACAATAACGCGCGATGGACAACGGTTTTTGGAACAGTGGCCAAGCCACGTGTCAAGCAGTGTATGGAATCATTAGCGATCGGGGGAAAACAGCTTTCGCCCAAAGGCGGTGTGATGGATACTGCCAGTTTTGGGAAATCGGCTTATGGACAGTGGGGACCACGGGGAGACGGACTCCACACTATTGATCTGTGGATTCAGATCGATGTTGGAGATCAATTTGAAAGTCGGATCGGCGGAAAAGTTAGAAAATAGCAAAAATCAACGATTTTTAATATATAACCAATGTTTTTAACTTTTTTTCGGGATTTATTTTATTTTGAAGTGGATAGGCGCCCGATTGCGGGGCCGAGGGTTATATGAAGGATTTGTACGGCTGGGGGCTTTATAAGCATGGGCTAATCGCATCGGAGTTCTTTTAAACAAGGCAAAAAGACTTGCGCGCTTTGGATTTTCTCTGATGCGATAAGAACCGAAAGGTTTAGTGCCTAGTTTTTATGGTGAGGGCATATGTGGGGAAGTGGTTAGGACTTAGCCCAAGGGGGTTTAAGTCCATAGTAATAAAACTTTGTTTTTAATGAAATTTTTCAAGATTTTCAATGAATTTGAGGGTTCCGATAAGGCTTAGAAGTGGGTTTTAAACTTTATAAAAATGGATCTTCATGAATGGAAGAAGAGATTTCATGAGGAATAGAGGAATTTTATGGAGAAATAGGGAAGCAAATGAAGGTTAGTTTTGATTTGGAGAAGGGAAAATGATAACTTTGCAGCAGTATTCTGGCTTGGAAATCAGCAGGATTTCTAAGTGAAAGATGGGAACAGCGGTGAAGCTTTTGGACAGAGGAGAAGGCAAGAGGCCTTCAAGAGTCTTCAAGAGCCAACAATTTTTAGTAATGAAATTTGTTCTTTGAAGGCTCAAACAGTCTTAGCCACCTTTTGGTATAACAAATATTATAGGTGGCTAGCAGAAACAATAAAAATTCACACACATTAACACAGTTGTTTTAACGGGAAAGCCTGAAGCTGAAAAGCCCAACTATCTTTATATAATATATGTCATAGAGATCATGTAACAATCCTCATACAAAGCTGAACATGTCAAGCTCTCAGTACAATACAATCGCTACACACTAATCAAGCCCGATCTTGCAAATCCATGCACCGATCTTTGCCACCTGCTAGCCTACCTCTACTGCGCAATCCTTGCTGAAGAATGGCTCTGAATGAGTTCGAATTCCTCCAAGATTGACTGCACAATCCTCATTGGCATCTCCAATGAATGTGTGGTGCAAACAATGCAACACTATAGTCACAACTGATAGTCACACTTGCTCTTTCACCTATCTCTCCACTGGTCTCCACTTAAACTGCCATGCACTGTAGTTAACTGATGTATTCTTCAGTTGATTAATGATTTATTATTTGTGAATAAATTAACTAATTAATTCACTCCACCCTCACTAGTGTATCAATCAGTTAGACTAGATACAACTAGCTCAACTGAGTCTAACTGAGTTAAACTAAATACAACTCCGCCAACTACTTCTCCAACTTCACCAAACTCTGCCACTTGAGTTCTAACTGAAGTCCTCCATGCAATAGCTCCAGTAAACCCTCAGGAATAGCGTAATTCCTTCTGTCAGTTGTTGTGCCACATCTTTGCACTTAAATGAAGTGCTCCAATAGAATAAGATAATGTTTAGAGTCCAAATATTATTAAGAGCTAATAATATTCGACATATCTATTTTTAGACTGGCAATCTAAAAATAGATTCCGCCCAATATGTCTAAAAATAGAATTCCATCTATTTTTCCAACTTGACCAACCATCCACAAATAGCATCCTAAAACTCATAGAATATGATCGACATGTCTAAAAATAGACTTTGCGCCAAAAATACCCTGCAGGCCCACTTCGTGAAGGCGACTCTTTTCACTAAGCTCATCATCTTGTTGAATCTCAACACTCCTCAAAGATAAGCTACCATCACCCGAGCTAGTTTATTTCCATTATGCTTGTAAGCATCTTTCAGTTCTTTGATATTAATGAAATGACTATTTATTTATGTTGCGTCTCTATGTTTAGGTTTATATCTATAATTTGTTGCATTCCTGCATAAGTATGGATAGTGGTATCAAAGTTGTCTGCTCTTTCTCTGTTTTTCCTAGTGTAGAAATTATAAAAAAAGCATGTATATCTTGGATTCACCTGATCTAACAATGTACTAAATTTAAATATTGAGTCGCTTCTACAAATATTTTTCAAAATTTAAAACAACACAATTGCCAATCACATGAAGCAAAGAAGAATAGATCAAAACCACAACACCAGATATTCTCGGGGAAAGCTTACTGCTCAAAATCCCTCTATCATATATTGTATATTCCACAAGGAATCATGAGACAATTGCATAAAAAACTCTAATCACAAGAGCTCTCAGTACATCAGCTAATTTTCTCACACTGTCATACAAAAATTGGAAAATTCCTTAGCCAATTTACTGTCCCCAGATAGCCTGCCTTGCTCACGCAATTCCTGATGAATGCCATCCTTAATCACAAAGAATTCCATCCTTCCTCAACTGCGCTAAGTATCATGGGCATCCTATGGTGTTATAACTACACCTTGGTAGCCTGCTAATATCACAACTGATAGTTATCTTCCCTTTCACCTAGAACTCAACTGTGTCTCCACTGAATCTGACATGCATGCAGTTAATAATAGTAAAAACATTACTTGCATGTGAGATCACTACATGTGAATTAATTAATATTTAATTCACGTGATCTCTCACTAGTGTATTTGCAGTTACAACTAGCACAACTGACTTTAACTCACTTAACTGAGTTAAACTGATTTACAACTTGCACAACTCATGCACCATTGCACTTCCAACTCTGTTACAACTAGAATCACTCAATTATAACTCAAGTCACTCTGCATGTCCCACCAACCAAATTCACTTAGCTAATTGATTTTCCACTTCAGTTAACTATTTTCAGGTTCTCATTGAGAATAGATTATATTTTAATGTCCATCTATATTAAGGTATAATAAAAATATACATGCATCTATAAATAGACATGTATCTATAAATAGACATGCACATACATCTATAAATAGACATTCACCTAAAATAGCCTGTGTGGGCCCCACCCTATTGATCATAGGTTGTCATTGATGTCAACCCAAGCAGCACCAGGGGCTAACCCAATATTGCATGTGAATTTTTACCTACCAAATTAATATATTCTTGTTCAATAATGCTTTTGATGGTTTCTACTTGTCGAGATGTTTCCGTTGATATATGGCACGCCATGTAATTCTTCACTGTTTGAGAGATATTCATGTTTGAAGTTTGTAACCCCAGTCAGTGGGCTAAAACCCCATGGGGTTGGGGCATGGGTCATTGAAAAGTCATAATTAATATTTTTTAAGCTCCTAACATCCCTCCCACGTTCACTTGTTGAAGCCCCTCTCAACTTAAGAATTTATATAAATTGTGATCTTCATTTCCTCCTTATGCAAGGGACTTACCGACACATACATGTGAAAGTGGGTATATGTACACTGTGGATGCCTTTAAGTCCAAGGCCCACGAGGAAACAAAATAATTTAATATAGAGGAGATACTTTTCGGACAGATGAAAAGCCTCCGTGAAAAGCTCTGTCACTATGGACCCGTGACTAGGTACCATTATTACACAGGGAAAGCCTTTTTAGTGGGGCTCCCGAGGACCACTTGTACTGGCAGATGTCGCCGGCAGATCCAAGATTGTAATACCAGGATATCTTAGATTATAAAACTCATCATCCCATGCCTTGGTGTAGATACGTCGGACGATCATAGGTTTGTTAAGGATGATCTGGTGCTTGATCTTGGTCATGACGAGCCACTGATAGTGCATCTGCATGTAGGACTTTAATATGGGATTTATCATTTTAAACTCAAGTCCTGCAATTTCTCCTACTTTCTGACAGGGATAGTGGAAGCATTCTCCAGCTGGGCCTTCGATACAATCAGTACAAAACCTACGGCAGTAGGTTTCATAATAGTTTGGATCCAATCTGAAAGGACTAACACCATAATGATGCCACCAGTCAGATAACCAAGGTACAGCGGGTTCTCGTGAATTTATCCAAGTAGGAGCAAATTTCAACTTAGTGTAGTGGGTTTCTCCTCAACCATATTTATTTAATAGGTCCCACCACAGCCTCCTATATCCTGCAAAATCATAAACAGTGTCAGGAAAAATAAGGCTTGGATTTTTTTCTGGCCATGTTTGAAATTTCCCGCTTGTATATTGGCCAGGATTCCTTGTCCTGTTTATGGTATAAGACTTATAGTAAACTTTTGATCTATCTCCACCACCAGTACAAATGACGGAGAGGTCCCAAAAGTCTTGTGAGAGTGACCATTCTGCTTCTTCTGAAGCCATCATGCTATGTGAATACATCATGTCATGTATCCACCGGCTTCCTTTAGGGTACACCCTCCTCTCAGGTACAAAATGTTGGATGTCATTATGACTCTGTAGATTTGCATCGAGCACTTGTGTGTTTCGGAGTTGCCAGGTTGGCCTCCATTTTTCTGCATAAACAGGCCATGATTCTTCATCTGGAATATATCTGATTTCTTCTCTTTGATTGGCTTGATTCCATTCTGTAAGAATGACCATACAATGTATTTCTTCTTTCTCAGGATCATTCTTCTGTTCTTGGTGCTGGATATATTCTCTACTCAGAAAATCTGGAAGACAATTATCAAAACCACTAATATGTTCAACTTTAAAATCAAAATATGCAAAGAGATCTTGCCATCTAGCAAACTTTGCATCTTCTGGGTTCTTTATTACTTTAGTAATAACTTTCTTCAGGGCCTTTGCATCAGTTCTGAGCAGAAAATGTTTATTAGCCAAATGAATTGAAAATTTACTAATACAATTCCAGGCTGCCTTTACCTCTTTCTCAATTGGAGCATAATTGAACTCTGCCTTGCTCCAAACACCAGAAACAAACTGGACAACTTGTTCTTGCTCTTTGGGACTTTCTTCATTCGGCTTCTGCTTTAAGACACCTCCCCAACCAATGTTGCTTGCATCTGTTTCAACAATTTTATAAGCATTATCATCTGCAACATGTAAGATAGGGAGATTTCTAACCTTGGATTTGATTTCTTTCACTACCTGAGTATGTTTTTCCGTCCAAGGTTTGGGATTTTTCCTGAGTCTCTGATTGAGCAGAGACCTATCAATGGCACACAAAGGATAGAAACTGCTAACATAATTTAAACATGCTAAGAACCTCTGCAATTGATTTTTGTCAAGAATGACATCAGGAAACTTGTCAGCAAATTCAAGTGCATGACTCTGAATAGAAATTTCTCCATTTTCAATCTCGTGCCCTAAAAACTTAATTTTAGTCTTGCAGAGTTCCATCTTTTTCTTACTCAAGACTAAACCATTTCTCTGGACCAACTTCATAAAAATCTTCAGGTGCCTGAAGTGGTCTTGCAAATTCTTGGAAAAAATGAGCAGATCATCAATATAGGCAAGTAACCATTCATCATAGGGTTTAAAGATGGAGTCCATTACCTTCTGAAACTTTGAAGGCGCATGTTTTAGACCGAATGTCATTACATTCCATTCATAGTGTCCATGAGGAACACTGAATGTTGTCTTCCATCTATCACCTTCTGCAATAGCAACTTGCCAGAAGCCAGACTTTATATCGAACTTAGAGAAGACCTTGGCTCCTGAATTCCTTCTCATCAGATCACCTTTATGAGGGATCGGATAAGTGTCATCTGCTAGAACATTATTCAGAGGCTTGTAATTTATTACCAGTCTAGGAACTCCTCTGATTTGTTCACTTCTTTTGTTGACATAGAACCCATAGCAGTTCCAAGGGCTGCTGGATTCTCTGATGAGCTTCTTTTGAAGAAGCTATTCAATCTCCTTCTGGAAGAGTTGTCTGTGTTCTACAGACATGGAAATGGCTCTTGACTTACAAGGTCTACCAGTGTAACCTTCCTTGTAAGGTAGTTCCACACAATGTTGCTTCCGATGCCAAAATGCATTGGGTTCCTCCGAGCAACATGTTTCTTCAAATTCTCTCTGAATCTGAGAGATCTTTTTCTGGACCTCTGGAGAACTCAACTGTTCTTCAATCTTGATAATCCCTTTGTGGTATTTGAGTTCTGCCAGGCTTTTTTCAGCTTTGTGAATCTCCTGCATAGCCTGCACCATGGGTGAAATTCTGGGTCTGGATATATAAGGCAATTCAATTCTCTCTCCAGAAATAGTAATAAAATACCCTGAAGATTTATCAGGGAATCTGAAAGACCCATGTGGTTCTACTGCTGCTAAAAATATATTTCCTAATATACAGTCAACCGGAATATCAGAAACTGCAAAGGAAAGTTTAACACATTTTGAATCA
This sequence comes from Pinus albicaulis, assembly GCA_034641835.2. Classification (NCBI taxonomy): domain Eukaryota; kingdom Viridiplantae; phylum Streptophyta; class Pinopsida; order Pinales; family Pinaceae; genus Pinus; species Pinus albicaulis. Next base: position 79,065 of record JAXQQM020058132.1, read on the forward strand.
AAGCAAACAACAGCTTTGGAGACTTCAAATTTCAACTTCTTTGTTCCTAATCCCATTACTTCCTTCTTGGCTGTGGTCCAGTATTTTGAAGGGATTAGTGTTTTGGAAACAAGGTTAATATCTGATCCAGAATCAATAAGTGCAGTAACCTTGTAAGTATGACCAGCAACACAGAGATCTACCTGTACATGGTGTTGTTGGTATTGAATAGCGAGGACTTGCATATCCCCGATTTCACTAAAGCCTGATGAAGGATCAAATTTTCCTGTGGCAAGCTGTACTTCGGCTTTAGGAGCAGTATGAAGTGTATAATTTGTCTGCTTGCCTGAAACATTTGTAGAAGGAGATGCTGACTGATTCATTTGTGTTTTCAGGACAGAGAGTTCATTTTTCATACTGCGTATTTCTGTTTTTAAATCATGTATCTCCTTACTCACCTCCCCCAAAGTGAGTGCACGAACTTTGTTAGAATTGTGTTGGAGATACGTTTTGGTGTTTCTTTCATAAGAAGCTTCAAAAAAGTTGGGCTTCTTGGCAGAAGAACTGGAGGAAGAACTGGAAGAACCAGGCATGTTCTTCATGTAAGCGGCTATAAGGGCAGCTTTGAGATCACCTTCATCCATGGCTCGGATCTGAGCAAAAACTTTAAGATCATCATCATAAACTTGAGCCATGAGAACATGGGGAAGTTCTTCTTCAGCAGAAGAAAAAGAATCTGAATCAGAGTCAGAACAATGGCAGGCATCTGAGTCAGAACATTGACAATACATATTGACTTGTTCCTCGGAAGAATAGGAGGAATAGTCATCTGAAGAGGAAGAGGCAGAGGACTGCTCGGCATGTTGTTGGATTTGGAGACCAGAACGATTATGGCAGTCAGCAGTTTTATGAAAAGAGGAATGACAGTAGGCACAACTAGGCTCAGTTTTAACTGTGACAGTAGGGGCTGTAGCACTAGTAGATGGCTGTTTATTCTTTTGGGATTTTTAACCCAATCCTCTTTTAGATTCTAGAGCTGTAGGACACATATTTGAAGTGTGACCAGGTTGACCACACAACCAACAGACTACTTCTTTCATTCTGGAAATTTTGACATCTTTGGGACGAATGTCATGAGGCTAGTAGTAGTGTGTCTTTGGCTTATAGCGATAATGTCATCGTCTTTCTTTTGGCCTTCTAGATTCTTTAGGCCTTCGGAGCTCTCGTCTTTTGCCTGAGCTCAATCTGTAGGTGGAGGCTTTACTTCTTTTGTAAGCCTTCTTTGCATGCCTCTTATGCTTTCTGCGATGCACCAAAGGATCATCAACGGTTATTCCATATCTACCACAGAAAGACTTTGTACCAGGAATTCTATTTAATTTATCTATAGACTTTTGCATCTTAGAACTCGTACATAAAGAAATCAAGACTTTAGTAATTATAGCATAGAAGTCTCCCCAAACATAAACTTCAAGTGGCAGAGGGAAAGCTTCTTGTAACTTCAGTATATCAACCAGCTTTGATGGTAAAGCTGCAAGATAGACTTGCTTCCACAAAATATTCTTTGGATCCTTGACCAAAAATATGCGTTCAATCCAGTCTCTGTGGAAGTCTTCAAATTGGTTAATATTATTGCACTTTAAATTCATCAGGATCATTTCATTTTTATCACTAAGTGCAAATTCTGCACCACAAAATTGCTCCTGTATTAGTGCAGTGAGTGCACCAATCATGTTATTCTGTGTTGTGCCATCATCATTAAATTTGACATCACCCTGTTCATCTTTCAACACCTCTTTTTCCATTTTATCTAACATAACAGGGGATGACTCTAACTCCCACCATCTAGCCAGAGTTCCAGTAAAACACTGAATAAGTGTTTTGCATGCTTCTACTTCACTCTTACCTTCTACACACATCAGTTTATATTCAATAATCATTTGATCAAGCAATTGCCTGATCTGTGCTGCAGATAAGCCATCAATGTTCCACTCCTTATGACTCCCTTCATGGAAAGTCTCTCGGGCTGGAATATTTCCTGCACCATAAAGGTCAGGGGCAGCATGTCTAGTAAACTGTGGTTCCAAAGGCTCATATATGGGAAAAGCATGTTTTTCAGAATCTGAGATTTCTAGAGCTTGGGCTATGGTTATTTTTTCAGAATTTTCTTCTGGCTTGGACTCAGACTGCTGGGTTAGTTGAGGCACTTCTTTAGGAAAGAGTTGAGGAAATTGAGAGATAGGATTTTCAAACTCATGAGGATGTACACTCTTTCCTTTAGTTAAGAAAGAAATCGGAATAGGCTTGTTTTCTTTCTTTAAACCTAATCTATCAAACTTGTCAGACAGATGTGTGACTGACTCCCGTGTGGAAATAGACTGCTCTATAATACAATTTTCCACATCTTCAAATTTTTGAAATGATTTTTCTGAAATATGTCTAACTACTTGCAAATCACACTGGACTGAATTTAAAACTCTATGTACATCATTTACAGAGACTTGGACTGAATCAATTTGATCTTTAACCATGGCAGTTTTTGCAACATTCTTCTCCAGACCAGTTAGAGCAGTATTTGTCCAATTTATCTGCTCAGACACTTTTTGTATTCTACCCTCTGTACCCATAAGTGCATTATCTCTCTGAACCAGAGGATATGCATGTGTTGGATTTTGTCCTTCTCCTAGGACAATGCTTTTGAAAGGAGGATAGGTAGTGGAGGTCTCAATATTACTGCCATCTGGTGCAGTCCAGGCATGTGAAGAAGAGGCAACTGAATCTGCCATCAAAACCACTTCAGATTCCATCTTCTTCTTCCATGAATAGAATGAAATCCAAACATTCTCCTCTTCCATATAAGTTTTCCATTCTGCAGCCATCTTCATCTTTTCTTCCTTTGGGAAAACTTCTGCAAACGCATCAGCATGTGGATTGGTGAATAGATCCCAATTCAACATCTGCTTCATCCATTTAGCAGGGATCTCATGTTTTAAACAACCATCCATTAAAGTATAAAACTTTTGGATTTCAGGCACTGATGGTCTTTTAGTTCCTGGAGGCAAATCTCTGAATCTGCATTCAAGGATCAGCTGATTTGTTTGTTCAACGTAGCCCAATCCATATCTTGGACTATTTGCTGGTCTCTGATTCATTAGAATCTTTGTGAGTCTTGGATCCTCATCTTCCAATTGTGGAATAAGATGCATCATAATAACATGCTTGTCCTCATGAGGGAATGGAATGCCAGAGAATTTTGGATTAGGACATGGATGTGGAGAAGACGCAGGAGGGGCTTCACCAGTTCTATTATTATGGTTCTCATGAAGAACAGTATAGGCAAGACTCTGCAAATTAACATGATGTTTACATTGCGGACATTGGACACTCAGGGGCTGAAAATTAACAAACTGAGCAAACTCAAACAAAGCTACATGTCTACAATTAGAAACAATTGAACTGCAACCAGTATCTATACAATCTGGAGGTATATACATAGGAGGCCATCTGAAACAGGTCATCGTCTTATTTTCACTCTAACTTTTTTTCTACGAAGGTTCATAAGCTAGAAATTTTATGAGGTGAAGCCAAAATCCTGAGGAAGCTGCTGTAAAAATTTCAGATCAAGGTGCGCAATATTTTTGGAGATATGATCTGTGGAAGTTAGGGTTTTTGCAGGCTCCTGAAATTCATCTCAAAGAAGTGACCTTGGTAAAATCGTCATAACTCTCTCTCTGAGTATCAGAATGGAATTTTGTAAAAAGTGGAATATAGTTCACAGTTTGTAGTTTTTTCTCTATCAATTTTAGAGCCAAATGAAGAAACAATGACATGTGGCATGCCGTACAAGTGTGCTCTGCTGAAACAGTCCATAATTAGGGCATTGTGAGAGACTGGGTATAACTCTCTCTTGAAGAATCCAAATTGGTTTAGACCTATGGCATTGGAAAGATGATTCAGAGGAATACTACAAGACCAAAAATCAAATATTGAGGATCTGAAATAACAGAGATACACCAGATTCAATATCAAGCTCCTAGAAGGCAAGAAAAATCTAGATCATGTGTTGTCAAGGGTTGCAAAGGACCAAACTTTCTATGGCAGAAAAGCAAAGCAAGGTGCAGCAGAGGGTAGCATGACAAGAGCAGCAACCAAGGTGCATAACAGCAGCAAGATGTTCATCATATGAAGTCTTCAAGTGGGCAGCACTGCATACAATCATTGTAAAGGTATCTTTGTACTAAGTCATTGTAAATACATTATTGTAAAAATTGTACTAGTGTCTATCTGCCAAGGGTTGAAGAGGCAGTGTTGGGAGGTCTAGGATCATCATTAGGTGGTTGTGTCAAATTTTGGGTTATGGTCTAGTATATATTCTTCTTCTACACCATTCTATATCATTGTAAAGTGGACCATTTTCCCTGGTACGGGAGTCCATTCTTATTTTATTCTTCTATAGGGTGGTAGGTTGGTGCTAGGGTGAGTTGTAGCTCATTAGGTGTTGGGGCATCCGTTCAGTTGACTACTGAAGAACATCGGCGTTAGACATCAGTGGGAGGTTTGGAAAAGAATGCTTTTCTAGATTCTAGGAAGTTGGAGCTTATTTTCAATTGGAGTTGAATATTAGAGAATTATTAGAAAAGAATTAGGTGGTTTTTGTCCCGAGTGGGTTTCCACCTTAAAAACTATGTGCATTTGTGTTCCTCTTGTTTGCTACTATCATTGTACAAACATAGATAATAATTGAAGATTAACTAATGCTCTACAATTGAAAGAGAATCTTGATTCACACCCCCCCCCCCCCTCTCGGTATTTCCATCAATTGGAATCGAAAGCGGTTCCTTATTAGTAGTTTAATAGGTTTGGAAGGAGGTCATGGAGCATACCAAGAATGGTGTAGCTCTATTCAATGAAAATAATTATGCACTCTGGAAAGGAAGAATGGAGGTCTATCTCTTGGCACAAGGTTATCAAGTATGGGACACTGTTCAAAATGGATTTACATCAACCACTGATGAACAAGGTAAGAAGAATTTTGTAAATGATGCAAAAGAAAAGAATATTATTATCAGTGGACTTATTGAATCTTCTTTTCATAAGGTGTTGGGTTGTAAAACTGCCAAAAATGTATGGGACAAGCTTTAGAATATATATGCAGGTGACTCAAATTCCAACGAAGCAAAGCTTCAAATCTATAGAGAAAAATTTGAGCAAATCAGAATGAAAGAAGATTGCAACATTGTTGTATACTTCCAATACATTGATGAAATAATCAATACTCTGGAAGGATTGGTAGAGCCAATTGATGAGAATACTATTATACGGAAGATTCTTAGAACGTTACCAGGGAGATTCAACCCAAAGATATCGGTCTTAGGATACAGTGCAAATCTGGACAAACTCAGCAAAGAGGAATTACATGGAGTTCTCATAGCATATGAAATGAGACTTGATGAAGAAGAGGGTACTTCGTATCTAGAAGCTGTGTTCATTGCATCTAAAACCAATAAGGATAAACAACCTTCAATTGAAAACCCATGCACTGCTGAAGTGTGAAGAAAGGAGACGCTGAAGAAGGTCTTTCGAGATTTAGAATATGCTTACTTCACAGAACAAAAATTGGTCAGGGACAATTCAAAGGTAAACTTCCATTGATATGTTTCGAAATTTGTAATGAGGTTGGGCATTTTGCAGCAAAATGTCCAAACAAAAGTAATGGAAAATCAAAAAGAAAGAAAGGATTTAAGAAATTCAACAAGCAAGGATCCAAAAGGAACTTTCTCTCTAAAGAATATAGCTCATAATTCGATGAAGACAATGATAGTGAAGAAGAAGCCAATCAGAGAGTATTGCTTTTGGCCAAGCACAATAAACCCAAGCACAATAAGCAAGAGGTATCAAACAATGAAGAAGAAGGATGGACCATAGACGAATTTTATGAGGAACCAATAAAGCTTATAAAAGATCTCAAGGGGGAGAGGATCCATTCCAAAACTCTTGAAGAACAAGTTCAAGGTCTCAAAATTGAAGTTGAAGAACAAAAATGCATTGAAGAGTCACTTCAAACTAAGTTGGAAGAAAGCAACCAAGAAAGGGAAGAATTAGAAGCCGAAGTAGTCTCGATGTGCGAGGAAGTGAAGAAAGGAAAAATTATCCAAAACCGTGCCAACAGCTCAAGGGCATTGGAAGAACTCATCAACAATCAACGATCTTACAATGACAGAACTGACATCGGTTACAAAGAATAAGAAGCAAAACCTTTTACAACAAAATACAATGAACCTATGAGATCTGACATGCATGTAGACTTCACTGGACAAGATTCACAAGAACAACCTTGGAAGACAATTTCTCGACAAAAATTTCCATCCAGGTACCAACATATTTTTTATGGCTATTGTTATTCATGTGGAAAATTTGGTCATAAAGCTGTAGAATGTCGCACGTACCTTAGGAACGAATACAATTCCAGGAGATCTGTCAAATATGAACCTCCCAGGGCTCAGTGAAACATCAATAGATTTGAACATTTAAGAAATAATATTGAATGTTAAATGTCAGCTTTGGACACATAGCCAAAAGGCTGCGAGACTTGAAAATCCTCGGAAAGAATCTTCGAAGCCACGAGACGAACGAACATGGAAGAAGAAGAAGAATGATAATTGTGCTCTAAACTTTCAAGGCTCAAAGAACAAAGATGTGTGGTATGTTGATAGCGGTTTGACAACGCATATATTTGGAGATGGAAATAAATTTGTATCTCACGAGAAGGAGAAGAAGGATGGAACCGTGTCCTTTGGAAATGATGAATCTTCAAATGTTATAGGATCAGGTACTGTCACTCTCAGAAGCAAAGATGCTCTAGCCAATAATGTTCTATTGGTTGAAAACATGAATCACAATCTTCTCAGTGTTGGACAAATGTGTGATCAAGGACACAGAATACTATTCAACTCCACAAAATGTGAAATCAGAGAAGGCGTGTATGGTGAAATTGTGGCTACAACAAGTCGAGTTCCAAACGACATATATGTTCTAGATGAAGCAACTAAAGCATGTCTAATAGCTAAAGAGGATGATACAATAATTGGTAGCAATGATGATCGAAAAAGTAAGAAGTTTGATACAAAGGTGCAAAGTGATTTCGGGATGCCTTTACTTGGTAAGCTGACATAGTTCTTAGGGCTTCAAATATCTCGGCAAGAAAGGAATATTTATATGTCTAAGCAAATTTTTATCTAAAGGAAAATTCTCAAGAAATTTAAAATGGAAGATTTCAAACCCATCCTTACTCTGACGGTAACAGGTTGCAAATTGAGCATAGACGACTCATCTAAGGATGTGGATCAGAGGTTGTATAGATCTATGATTAGTATTCTTCTATATGTAACAGCCTCCTGGCCAAATGTTATGCAAACAGTTGGACAAGTAGCAAGATTCCAAGTAGCACCAAAAGAATCGCATATTAAATATTCGCCAACATTGGAATATATTCAACAGAATCTTGGGATTCTCCCAAGTTCTCATTATATTTTTCTTTTTTAGAATATAAAGGGGGAGTGGAAGTGTGTACAGGTCTGTAGCACAGTTGTGTGTCAGCGCAAGTCAAAGTGTGTACAGTTTTGCAGGATGTTTATGTTTTAGGGGGAGTTACCCTTTGCCATTGATGTCAAAGGGGGATAGAATTTTGTATAAAGAGGTGTCATGGTCACAGGGGGAGTACTTATGTTGCCATCAATGCCAAAGGGGGAGATTGTTGATCAGCGATTGTCATTGATGTCAACCCAAGTAGCACCAAGGGCTAACCAAATATTGCATGGGAATTTTTACATACCAAATTAATATATTATGGATCAATAATGCTTTTGATGGTTTCTACTTGTCGAGATGTTTCCGTTGATATATGGCACGCCATGTAATTCTTCACGGTTTGAGAGATATTCATTCTTGAAGTTTGTACCCCCAGTTAGTGGGATAAAACCCCACGGGTTTGGGGCATGGGTCATTTAAAAGTCATAATTAATATTTTCTAATCTCCTAAAATTCCTCCCACGTTCACTTGTTGAAGCCTGTCTCAACTTAAACATTTATATAAATTGTGATCTTCATTTCCTCCTTATGTAAGGGATTTCACCATCTAAAATAGGTCATCGTGGAATTTTCACACTAAATTTTTTTCTACGAAGGTTCAAAACCTGAAATTTTTATGAGGTGAATCAGAAATCCTGAGGAAGCTGCTATAAAAATTTCAGATCAAGGTGCACAATATTTTTGGAGATATGATCTGTCGAAGTCAGGATTTTTGTAGGCTCCTGAAATTCATCTCAAAGAAGTGACCTTGGTAAAATTGTCATAACTCTCTCTCTAAGTATCGAGATTGGAAATTTGTAAAAATTGGCGATATTGCACGGTCTACGTAGTTTTTTCTCTATAAATTTCGAGCCAAATGAAGAAAGCATTGACACGTGGCATCTTGGGTACAATTGTGCTTCTGGCTAAGCTTCGATCCATAATTAGGGCAGTGTGATAAATTAGGTATAAATATCTATTGAAGAATCCAAATTGGGTCAAACCTGTGGCATTAGAAAGATGACTCAGAGGACTACTACAAGACTGAAAATCAGATATTGAGGATCTGAAATAACAGAGATACACCAGATTCAATATCGAGCTTCTAGAAGGCAAGAAAAAGCTAGATCTAGTATCATCATTAGGTGGTTGTGTCAAAGTTGGGGTTATGGTCTAGTATATCTTCTTCTTCTACATCATTCTATATCATTGTAAAGTGGACCATTTTCCCTGGTACGAGAGTCCATTCTTCTTTTATTCTTCTATAGGGTGGTAGGGTGGTGCTAGGGTGAGTTGTAGCTCATTGGGTGTTGGGGCATCCATTCAATTTACTACTGAAGAATCTCGGGCATTGGAGCGTCCATCTAGTGGGAGCTGGAGAAGAATGCTTTCTAGATTCTAGGAAGTTGGAGCTTTATTTTCAATTGGAGTTGAATATTAAAGAATTATTAGAAAAGCATTAGGTGGTTTTTGTCCCGGAGTGGGTTTCCACCTTAAAAACTGTGTGCATTTGTGTTCCTCTTGTTTACTGCTATCATTGTAAAAACAATGATAATAATTGAAGATTAACTAATGCTCTAATTGAAAGGAATATTGATTCACCCCCCCCCCCCTCAGTATTTCCAACACACCCTAGTGTAGGTACTTAATTTTCACTAGGATCATGGATGTTGTTTCCGGATGCCAATTTCATTGTTTCTTGTTGCAAACTTCAACACTCCCTCTCAACAAGAAAGGAATGTCCTTGCATGTGACATGAAACTCTATGCATGCGACATGAAAAACTTCTCTAGTGTTTCTCGCACATGCAACACTTCGCTAGTGTTTATCGCACATGCAACCTTTGCATTCAACACTTATGAAACTTAATAGCCTCCAAACAATTGAATCAGTATAATGCATGCGTCATCTCATTCTTGGACTTGTTGCTATCTATGGTTTTAGAAGCTATGGTTATCGTTTATTGCATAAATTTCCAAGATTATCCACATTGTTGCCAACTCACTTTATGTCTGGATCCCTCTAGCGTTGTTGACACATGTATCCATGCCTTATGCACTTCTTTGCCAAATACGTCTGGCCTTCTGATGTTGATACTTGTCACTTTGATTTCATGTCCTCACGGCATCGACTACATCGATCCAACTAATCCTATTGCTGGCGCTCACATTGGGCTCTAGTAGCCGAGGTTCGATTCATGAGATCCACATCATCTCAATGAATCTGCCCAAATTTCTTCTTGGGACATTTATGCATGTCGCCCACCTCTCACTGGTGGTATAGTTGCATGCACTCCCTCTGCCCATCTAGCTCAAAATTTCTCTCCATGAGTGGTTGCTCCCACTCCATGATCCTCATGGAAGTACACTCCACATCTTAAGGTTCACTCTTACCTGCATGAAAATCCATCTCCCACAATGGTCCAATTTCATGGCTTTCTTTACTTCTCAATGGTAGGAGCTTAGTAGAAATCACATCTACAAAATCTATAGATATTCTTCCGCATCTCCGGTTGTGGTTGCTCCACAGCCTTACGAGGCGCTTCTCGGTACTGCATGTTGGCCCTCTCAACCACCAGTCTTAAACTTCTGCTTTCTCCTCAAAGCTTTGCATGCATCTTACTCGGTGCATGTAGGTTTTTGGTTGCTTTTATTGTCGCCATCGCAAAATTTTATAACAAAATAGTTGATTTTAAATCGATGATATCTCCCTGCCAGATCTACGATTCGATCAATTTTTTTTTTAAGTGGGTATTTTTCACAAGGAATGTCCTGTGTTTCGAAAATTTTGCATCAAAGTTTCGAATATTCTCTACAAACTCGAGCACTCAAATAATTCCTACTCTAATACCATGTATAAAATTTATAACACGGCTTTCAGATACCATGTAGAAATTATACAAAAATCATGTATATCTTGGATTCACCCGATCTAACAATGTAATAAAGTTAAATATTGAATCGCTCCATTTTGCGGAAATTAAAAACAACACAATTTCCAATCACATGAAGCAAATAAGAATAGATCAAGAAAACCACGACACACCTTGGGTGATCGGGAAAGCTAAGCTGCTCAAAACCCTTCTATCATATATTGTATATTCCATGAGGAATCATTAAACAATTACATACAAAACTCTAATCATAAGAGCTCTTAGTACATCAACTAATTGTCTCCTGCTTGTCATACAAAAAATTGGAAAATTCCTTAGCCAAATTCTTTGTCTCGAACGGCACTTGCCCTCACGCGGTTCTTTGATGAATGAAATCCTTAATCATAAATAATTTCACCCTTCCTCATTGTAGCTAAGTATCATGGGCATCTTTGTGGTGTTATAACTACACCTTGGTAGCTTGCTAATATCACAAGCTGATAGTTATCTTCCCTTTCACCTAGAACTCAATTGTGTCTCCACTAGATACGACATGCATGCGGTTAATAATAGTAAAAGCTTGGCCAGGTTGCATGTGAGATCACTCCATGTGAATTAATGATGGAATTAATTAATATTTAATTCACTTGATCTCTCACAAGTGTATCTGCGATTCAAACTAGGACAACTAAATTTAACTCACTTAATTGAGTTAAACTTATTTACAACTTGCATTAACTAATGCACCACCTTTACTTTTTCCAACTATGTTACAACTAGAATCACTCTCTTACAACACAAGTCAGCACACATGTCCCACCAACCAACCTCTTAACTTCGAAATTCCTTTAGCTAACTGATTTTCCACTTGATTAATTATTTCCAAGTGCTCATTGAGAATAGATTATTGTTTATTGTCCAACTAATATTAAGGGATAATAATAGTCGACGTGCATCTATAAATAGACATGCAATCTATAAATAGAAATTTCACATACATCTATAAGAGAACTCATCTATAAATAGAATTTCTCATGCATCTATAAATAGACATTCACCTAAAAATAGCCTCGTGGGCCCCACCTAGTGTAGGTGCTTAATTTTCACTAGGATCGAGGATGTTGTTTACGGATGCCAATTTCTGTTTCTTGTTACCAAATTTCAACACCTTGCATGTCCCCCACGAGGTCGGGGTATAAGGGATTAGGGATTAGATGGTTGAACCTATGCAGACTAGACTCACAAACCCAGACGACCTCCATGGCGAAAGAAAAGAAATATGAGGGAGTAGGAGATCCTTTTAAAATATTGCTGAACATTGATGGATAAATTTTCCCGAATCCTTCATTGGTTACCACACATGTGATGCATATTCATCCGGCGGCCACTCTGGAGGTGTTACTCCCTTTAAGGTACAAGTCAACTTTGACGTTCCCATATTTTAAGGCCGAATAGATGCGAGACATTGTGATAGATAGTCAAATATTTCGGAAGGATATTTGTCGGTTCATGACTTTCCAATCGAGAAAACATTATTTTTTTCTCCTCAAAATTAAGCCCCCCATGTCAGGAGTCGGTGGGAAACCTCTTGCGAATAGAAGGACTAGATGGAACCCTCGTGTTTTCAGGTGCACCCACTCGAATTATTTTTTAGATGCCATCAAGGAACAATGTTTCCCGGTCGAGAGCTATAGATAAATACATAAATTGGACCATGTTGCGCGGGAAGGGACCAAGACATGTCGGAGTTCACAAATATTTTTCATACCCTTCACACGAAGTTGGGTATCGGGGTTCGAGTGGCATTTGGTACTCAAGTACCGTGGATGTATACACAAGTACATCTAGGGTGAGATGAGTTCCTAGACATCTCCATGCTTGGTGTCTCCTATTGATATGTTGTCAAGATTGTAGGTTTTAACCACAATGCGAAATTATACGCAAATGAATCTTAAAAACAAAAAATAAAAATAGCGAGAGCATAAAACATAAAACGAGATATACACGAATATTTTTACTTGGATCCCAAATCGGGATGACCGGCTTAATTTTTCATTATATTCCTTTTAGTGTTACAACACATATATATACATGTCGAAGCATACATAAACCCCGATCCATTAACCCTGGATTGGAACATAAACTAATGATTCCCTTGGCCAGTATCTACAAAATACCGGGGAATTTGAAAACCATCATGCCCCAAAACCATCTAAAACCCATGCACAAAACCATGGGCGGGTTGTATCGAAAAATAGGGTCCAAACAATTTTCCCCGGAGCCTTTTCCCCAGACCCCCAGAATAGGGGCGACAGCGCAGCGTACGGGTTAACTATCGCCCCACGCATGACTAGTTGTGGAAAAGAATATAACACATACCCAACAAAGGTGAGAGCATAAATTTAAATAAACAAGCAAGACTTTGGATACGCAATCCAAAGCAAAGGCCCCTAAGCCACAAGCAAAATACAAAGCCAAGGCGAGGTAACCAGGGCAACCCATTGAAGCGACGAAAAGAAAAATTACAAAGACAAATAAGGACACGAAATGGTGTGATTTCCATGAGCCCACTCACAACACAAGTGAGTGCCGAACCAAGGTCATTGGTGGTCAAGTTGAAGGCTTCTGTAGTCATGTTTTGACTCAGGTCAAAACTACGACAAGAGAGAGGAATGGCAGGAAGAATATTATTAATGTGGAACTCAATTCCACCATTGCCACCACCAAGATCTAGAAGATTGAGCTTTGAAGATCGAGATGAGGGGAGCGACTCTTCCACTCACATATGTGGGTGGAGGTTTCTCCACTTGGAGTTAATTTTCAACGACGAAGTCAAAATAACCTCATTTTAGTGTAGGTTGTGAGCGGTTGGGCTACCGACCACACCACACACAATCATACACCAAGGGGGTGGACACCAAGGGTGAGATCTCCCGTGTCGGCCAGCCAGTGTCGCCTTCCCTACAACATCAAACCCTTCATGGATATGAGGTGTGTGTTATGTTCTCCTCTTGAAGTTTGTGATGTATTATTAGACAACCATACTAGGAAGTGTCATGCTATGTATGAGTCTACATTCGTGCACCATTATTATTTATTTTGGAAATAAGTTATACTTGATACCATAGGTAGCACAGCCTCACATAATCTCTTTGATCTCTGAAGCAATACGGTAATATCATTTCCTAGGCCGGGAAATTTGTCTTCCTATGATTTTCCCTCGGGAAAGAAGAATATTGGCCCGGCCCATCCTGATACCTCTGGGCACTCACCACATGGCGAGGATCAAATGGAAAAGGTCATGCCAGAATAGGGACATCTTCACCTCACCCATAGTGGGTACCCACTATGGGTCAAGCCTCCATGTCCGACCTCGGGTGCGTCGCCTGACGGGCCGATCTACCAAAGCTTCTTTGTTGTAGAGAATGAAGAAATTAAAAGAAATTTAGGGTTTTGTATAAAGGTCACATTAGGCCAAGTTCATCACTACAAAGTCTTCTTATGTTGGTACAAAGCTCATCGGCACTTGGGGGCTATGTGTGGTGTCGAGTGTTGAATATCCCCCTTTGTCCTAAATAGGTATCCAATCCCATGGATTTATGACCTTACGGACCAGCTTCAAAGGGGACCAAATATTTCAACAAGATTGATTTTATGTCTGGTTATCGACGGTGCCAATCGAACCCTACGATGTGTGGAATACCCACTTCAAATCCAAGGAGGGGTCTTTTGAATGGATGGTTATGCCTTTCGGGTTGGCCAATTTCCCACAACCTTCATGAGGTAATGGAAGACATATTCCATCCCTTCACTAACTCATTAGTGGTAATGTAATTGGATTACATCCTAGTCTTGACAATTTGGGAAGAGCACATACACAATATCTAACATGTCCTTGAAACCTACTTTGATAATACAAATTGTGTGCCATTTGGAGAAATGCATGTTTGGTCTGACCAGTTCAATATATGGTGTGTAGTAAAGAACAGTGTCCTCTGTACCTAACCAAGATACAAGTTTGGGAATTTTCATCCCCAACCACTCTAGCTTATAGCTCTGCATCTTTCTAGGTCTTGTCAATTTATATCATAGGTTCATGTTGGGATTCTCTCATATCACTTAGCCCTTGAGTCAGATCACCAAGGAGAGGCGGAGCAGCAAAATTTTCTGTATGAATCTCAACGAGAATGCATTTTTTTAATTTGAATCATCACTATGCTCTGCCACCAGTGCTCCATATTATATATCTACAACAACCATTTGAAATTGAGGCAGACACCTACGACTATGTTATTGGTGTAGTCCTTACCCGGCTCAAAGGGCATCCGAGTGGCATATCACGGTCAGGCCTTTGAATGCGGTCGAGGCATCCCTGAAAAAGAAATGTATTCCATTGTGTAGGAATTACGGCAGTGGGCTTATTACATTATGGAAACAAGCAGTCATCCACATACCACCCAGGCCCACTGCCAGTTCTTACCAAACACGGGAAAGTTGCATAATGATCGCCATCATAAATGGTCCACATATTTGCAACGGTTACATTTGAACATCAAGTACAAGAAGGGAAACACCAATAATGTTGTGGTTGTCTCAAGCGACCACCGGTTATGGCGACCACTATGCTTGAATCTTGTGGAAACTGAAGACTTGATGACACATCTTTACTAAAGCGTCCATAATTTGTTAACACATATCAAATGCTCTTCGAAGGGAAGAAAGTTCCATATTTTCACCTCCCGGGACACATTATTATGCCACTTGGGACACCTCTGTATATTCTTCAGTAGAGTTCCAAGATGATTTTGGAGGCACACTACAATTGAGTCTTGGACATTTGAGAGTAAAAATAGTGGCAATGTTAGGGAGTGTTTTAATGGACAGAGAGCCTTTGATAGGATGTTGGAAGTACATCATATCATTCAATGCTTGCACCATTTCCAAACCCTACAAATCAGAAAGAAAGGCCTATACTCCATTCTACTCCTGACGGAGCCTTGGGAATCCATCTCCATGGATTACATGTAGGCCCCTTCCTTCTACTAAGCATGGAAGCAGCCAGGGGTTCCATGGTGGAGTCGGCAGATTATGGTGCTCACACCAAGAAGATTATCAAAAGCAGAAGTCACTATACTAGCCATCTTCTTTGAATAACAGATAAAATTTTGAATCCTGCTTTATTATCTCCGGGGACAAACATTTATGAGTACATTTTGGTGAAGCCTACGGTCGATGTTGGATACCAAGCTCACTAAGTCCACAACTTCCACCCCAAGCGATGGCCAACCATAGCTTGTGAAACGAGTTATGCATGTACAACTTCGAAGCAGGAAATTTTCCCACACATGGGATTTAATCCTCCCTTATGTTCGACACGACGACAATAGTGCTTTCTCCATAGCTTCAAACTAGACATAGCCCACATGTGGGGTTGGGATTCCGGCCTTATGTCCCATTGATGTGGTCATACCATTTGTAAATACTCAAGAGAATGGCTCATTTATTCACAGAAGACAGCCCGGAGATAACTTCATTGGTATTCAATACATGACAGAGGTCCATGACATATTGGATAGAGCCAATGCTAAGTATAATTAGCGTCATGATTAACATGTTGCGTTTGGTGGAAACGATGTTTGGTTAATAGAAGGAGAACATTGGTCCCCACAACAAGCCACCCACCTATTTCCATAGAGACTGATTGGTTTCATTAGTTCCTTGATTATAGAAGAATTTACTATTTTAGCAATTTTCGAGGTCCTTAAATTCGAGATATTTTGATCCCCTAAACGGTGTTTTTAGGTATGTGGTAGGACCATATCTATATTTAAGGTCCTATGTAAATATTTTTAGTACTCAAAGAGATATCTCCAATGAGGTATGTGCATTTACCAAACGAGAGATCATATGACCAAGGATTCTGACCCTAGGAAGTTGGCTGCCCAACTAACCCCTTGGGGCCTGAAACTCTTGATGTTCCATCTCTGGGGTTAGGGCTTTGGCTGCAGGGTCTCCCTTTGTAGTTCAATAATAAAAATTCCCTTGAGCCTCATTTTAACATAGTTGAGAGGCATGTAGCCACCACATCTCTTCTCAAAGATAAGTTACTATCACTCGAGCTAGTTTATTTCCATTCTTCTTGTAAGCATCTTTGAATTCTTTGATATTAATAAAATGAAAATTTATTGTTGTTTCATATCTACGTGTTTATGTTTATATATGTAATTTTGTATTACTTGCATAATTATGGATCACCTTGACTCTTTTTGATAGGAGACTCACATTCTCTTGGTTCTTGAGTGAGTAGTGGAACATTAAAGTCATACATTATGGAGTTAAAGGAGGGTTGCATAGAGGAGAGATTGGTAGGAAGCTTAGCATGAAGAAGATATTATTTGGTGTTCATAAACAAACTCACTCCTAAAATTCTTATACCATTCGTGGTTGTGGTCGCCGGGAGATCTTAATCACAGGATCTCATCAAAGGTGTAGACCTCATCGTGGAGGATGTATTTAATGGCCTTGAGGCTTCACTTTGAAGTAATTGAACGGACCGGGAAGCGACTGGTCGTGAGGGATGTATCTAATGACCTAAAATTCTACAAACTATTGAGGTAATCGAGGCTCTAAGAGGAATGCTGAGTGCCTTCGAGAGCAAAAGATCCCAGAGGATTGAAAGGAAGCCACGAGGGGTTGTGCGACCAAATGGACCTACACAAAAAAATACAGAAATGGGTTGCATGGATTAGCTTTGTATGTATGGATAGTGAATGGTAGTCACATTGCGAAGAAGTTCTATATATATGAAATATTCATTACTCGAAAGCAGCAGGGATACACACACAAAATAAGCCCGGTAATGCCTTGTGGCCTAAGCAATAAACAATAAATGGATGTTTCATTTTAAAATATAAGCTAACATTTTGAATTTCTTTTATCAATATTAACTTGATCGAAAAGACAAATCACAAAAAAAATAATGTATATGTCTATGGATGGGAAGTAGGCTTGATGGTTGCTCAAGGAGCTTTATCTAGGTTGGGGTCCAAGGTTTTCTTGATAGAGCTTTGAGAAATGGAAACTTCTGTGAACATTGGTTACCAAAGTGGCATGCCAAAAATGAAAATATTTGATGAGCGTGCATCAAAATTTGAATTCCAAAAGTATACCAAATCATATCATCATATTCCATAAGTGTATAATGAGAATGGTGTGTGTTAATGATGTGTCAGCCAGTCTGAAATGCTAGAGAAGCATTGCGGTAGGACGTTGTGTGAATAGTTAGTATTATGACATTGATAGCATATACTAGTGCTACAACGAGCATTAAAAGTCTATGATAATACAAAGGAACACTAAGATAAGGTTACGATCTGCGAGACCTATGGTAATGACAATATCCTCTAAGAAAAAACGGCTAAGCGTGAACAACAATAATACTATATGGGCATTGATATTACTATTGAAGTGGCCAATATTATTGTGGTAGCATTAATATTACATTGGTATCAAATAATGCTATGAGTATCAAAATAATAGTGTATTCATTGTTTACAATGGAGAGCATGTTGTGCATTAGAAAGTACTAGCGGTGTTTATTGTATTATACAATGGGAAATAAGGTTATGAGCCAACCTTAATACTTTTTCCAACTTGGCATACTATGGTGGATTAATATCATGAATTACTATTTTATAAGTGTTATACATCAACGTTATATATTAACAATGGTTCATATCAACTTTATATAATGTGGCAACAAAGCAATGATAACATTGATATATATTGGCTTGATGGTGTATGGGTTATTGTCATTCAATACGTTCAACGTGTATTTCTTTATGCATGGCATATTTATGGCATGAATATTACATTGGTGTTATTGTATTTGTGGAGAAACATTTCTCTTATGCATTAACTGAAGTTTTTATACTATGCTCATTCTATACTCCTAATGATATCCATCATATTTATGTGTTTCCTATCGATATCTATACTCCAATAGTAGTATTGAAATTTATGTGGAAGAAAATTGATTGCAAAATGAAAGACATTTATATCATTTATATTTATTAATTAAAACATATGTTGGTTATTTTGTTGGTGGAGTACAAATAGTAAAATTGTCTCCATGTTCGTGAAGTTGTCGCTTTAGGAAGAAAATGGCTCACTTGTTGATTTCAAAGACTTGTTATTTAAAGAAAAGTATAGTTATTAGATTCATTGGAATTGTATTATATCATTGGCGTTTATTGCATTATGGATTGTTAACATATATATGGAATCATGTGAGACCTTAGTATGGGCATGCCAAAGGATTGGAAAACTATCATCATTTGTTGATGTGTTTCTTATATCATCGGTGTGTTTTTGTCATGTTATTTGGTGGAACAACTTCGCTTACCAAATTATTGCTAGGACAATTTACACATGATGTTGTGTATCTTCTATTATTGTTGGAAAGCTGCATTATGGTTGTGCTCAAATTAAATAGCATTTGTTGTATCACAATTTTCACCATCATATAACAAAGCTTCACATTTAATCTTGTGTGTGGATGATGCTCTTATCATTTTTATCTGCTACTACTTGGTTACATATCGTGTTAACTAATGGGACTACTACGTTGAAGGATGTTGTTCGGAAAATATACATATGTCGGTGCATTACTTATGTCATTGTTGGATGCAACATGGTTGTTAAGGTATGTTTTGGTTGTTCGATGGAGCCACATCGGCCGTTGTGTGGTCATTTCACCTTCACACAATAATGTATCATCTTTATCCTTGTGTGTTGGGTCATTTCTCCTATAGACTTCATCAACGTTATGTTTTAATTATATGTTAATGTATTAAAATTATTACATGAATGAAGGTTCTTGTTTGAACTCAAGTGTATGTATATATGTGTTGACCTATTCAAATCATTTTTGGACTACGATATAAATGCGATGATTTTTTTGTCATGGTTATTTGTAGATTTGTTTTCCAATCTTTGATTTCCTTCACCCATATTATTGATTTCGAAAAACTCATTTCCAAACATTGTGAAATTTTAAATAAGTGTAATATTCATTAATGGAGAGATAATGTATTGGAGGATCTTATTAACAAGGTATAAGAAGTGGTGTAACACATATATGTGATGGTGTATTATGTATTTGGTGATTCATCTATATACATTGAAACGGGTAACATGAGGACAATTCTTTCTTAGAACGGTCGAAAACAAAACTTCATAAACATGGTAAAGCTAGGTATTATGTTTAATCATGGGAGCTCAACTCATACATGTATTTACCAGAGTAAGAGTATGATATTCCAACATATTTTTAAAGATCCTCCTCACTCAAAGTGGTGATCAATTTATGCCTTCTTCCAAGGAAATGAATAAAAAACTTTGAAAGGCAGCAAATTAAAATAATGACAATGTGCCATCAGTGGAAGCCAACTAGTGGCTATATCATCTGCTCAAATGCCTTTTCACCATTATATCGTTGGATTAATATCCTTTTATTCAAATTCATGGGCCTTTGCATTTTCACTTGAGTATGGTTTGACAACGTTAGCAAGTAGCCCAAAAACCTACTAGAGGAAGTTTTTTACGAGCAATTCTATGTTCAAAAATTTGTAGCATAATGTTGATAAATTATGGGTTTTTTAGTATTAAGATATCCAAACCCCTTGCTTGATGTCAAATGGGAGGTAAGCATAGGTTATGAGCAGCAAGGAAAAGAAATATTTTCCAGAACAAAAGGGGAGGATGAATCTTGTTGTCATTAATGCCAAAGGGGGAGATTGTTGGCATTGTTGTCATTCATGGAAAAGAAACAATAAAGACAACAAGGTATGCGGAGTAGCAGGTAGGAGAATCTTGGGCATAGGAACAAAAAAGGAGCATTAGGTGATATGGCATGTTGACAAAGGAAGCGGCGTCAAGTAAAAGCCAGCAACGAGGTGATATTGCATGTTGGAAAAGGAGAAACAACAAGGCAAAGAAGCCGGCAACAACTTGGATATGTTGTTACGGTGATGTAAAAAGGCAAGACAAAAGCATGATCATTGTTGTGATGCAAAGGAAAAGAGACTCAAAGCTGCGAGGCAATGGCATGGATAGTAGTGACACAGATGTTAAGAACATATATATGGTTTTGGAGAGTGATGCATTACTTTCATATGTGCATGCATATTGCTTAGTGAGAAGGTTTACATGTGTTATGATGTTATAATGTGTTACATGCTTGCATATGTTGGAATTATGTTGATATTGGTGTATTTAATCATTATAGATAGTGAGAAAATATTTGAGCACTTATTTTTTCTCTTTTGGTAAAAATATGAATATTTTAGGCTTGAATGACTAGAAGGAAAATAGACAATCTTTTTCACTTCCTATTCTTGTGGAATACAAATAGCTTGAGAAGAAACCTAACTTATAGAATATGCTAATTTGGAAGGGTAAAGATGGATTATAGAGGTTAGAGAGTTAGAGAATGTGTGAGAGTTGATTGAGTTATTCTTCATTAATTACCTGGAAAATAGAAGATTTGATGTGAAAGCAGAGATTTGAGGAGCCGAGGAGAAACAAAGACAAAGATGGAGGTATGCAGATTTATAGTCTAAGTAACAATCACATTGTTTTTTTAGTATCAGGGGATTTTAGTCTCCTTTCAAGTTGCAACTTGATAAATAGGTTATATCTTCTTGAGGAACCTCCTGCAGTTTGTAGCATATAGAAAATTATTGGGAGAGGAAGCTTCCTTGCGTCTTTAGCTTGCACAAAGAATTGAGGTAGTAGCCTCTTGTAGGTTGAGAAGCTTACATAAAGTAGATTTAATAAGGGAGTAGGAGCTTGCCTTTGCATCACAAAAACAACAAAATCATTATTTTCTCCCTTTTATGGGTTTCCACTTATATGGTTGTCCATATTTGTTGCTATTATGTCTTGATATGATGTTTTTGGTTTACTTATTACTTGTTGTTTTCATATTAAATATATTGTTCATTATGTGTCAATATGCTCATTTAATGGTTCATTTAATGCTTTTAAATGAAATCAACTTAGTTTCGATGAATGTACTAGATTGATTTACCCCCTATCAATTTAGTCGAGTTTTCATCAATGTACGTCGAGACTCATCCAAGATATATGCCCCAGGTCCCTATATTACTAGTGTGTCCCTTATTGTTGTTAGTGTAGCCCCCTTATTGTTATTGTCGTACCCACTATAACCCCCACTGTGTGTTATTATTATGCCCTTACATTTTATTGTTAGGTCGGCTAGGATTATATTGTGACCCCATGGACTCTATATATAGAAGGGAGGTTTTTCATTTGTATGAAATCAAGAATTGTTCATTTATGTAATGTAAGAGGTTTCCCCCTCAGTGGCTTATTTCTAGGTGTTTATCTCTCTTTTCTTCTATTTTTAA
Source organism: Pinus albicaulis (assembly GCA_034641835.2). Taxonomy (NCBI): domain Eukaryota; kingdom Viridiplantae; phylum Streptophyta; class Pinopsida; order Pinales; family Pinaceae; genus Pinus; species Pinus albicaulis. Next base: position 100,914 of record JAXQQM020058132.1, read on the forward strand.
AGTTGGTTTCATAAGATTTGGTATCAGCTTTGGATTCCTAGGGTTTCGCTACTCAAACAAGTCATCGTGGAATTTTAACTATAAATTTTTTTCTATGAAGTTCAGAAGCTAAAAGTTTTATCATGCGAAGTCGAGAAATCCGGGGGAAGGTGGACCAAAAGTCTGAGATCATGGTTATGAATTTTTCGGAGATATGATCTGTGGAAGTTAGGGTTTTGTAGGATCTGAATTTCATCTCAAAGAGGTGACTTATAGCAAAAATGATGCTCTCTCTACGAGCATCGGAATTGAATTTTGTAAGCCTGAGGCCTAATTTACTATTTATTTTATCAATTTCAGATCACGAGAAATGTGGTGACATGTGGCATAACCCTTCTGGTTAGATCTCACCCCGGGTCGAGTCCATAATTAGGTCATTGTGGGAGATTGGGCATGCTTTGCCTTGCGGGAATCAATTAGGTCATACATGTGGCATTGGAAAGAAGACTCAGAGGATATTATGGTATGAAGATTAAATCCCAAAAATTTGAAATTACATAGATGCATCGGTTTCAATATCGGGTCCTCAAAATCAAGAAAAGTATGTATTTTTTTTTCAAATTGCATAAGTCTTGTTTGAAAAATCGGTTTGAAGTGATTCCAAGGGCATATTGAAGCATAGATATTAGTATTTGGTTCACAAATTCCCCCTAAAAATAATTCAAAACCCATTAAGCCTTCGAAGGCTCTACTATGACTCATGAAGAGGAAGAATTACCTTGAGAATATCTCAAAATTACAAGAGCAAGTGCACCAAATTTTGCTCGCAAAGAGAAACAAAAATGAAATGGAATTTTGAAGAAAGACATGGAAGCTAAGATGGATGGTTTGAAGGGCATGTAATCCTAATATGGATTTTGAAGAAAGGCATGATGGATGTGGTTTGAAGAATGGCATGGAAGGCATGGAAGACATGAAGAATGATATAAGAAACGAGACATGGAAGGCTCAACAAAGTTGATACAAAAAATTATTCCTAATGGTGAAAAAGATAGTATAGGAAACTCATGATGAGAAAAAGCAAATATTTAATCGGTGATTTCATAAACTCAAATGTTGGATGGAAGACCCACCATATTCCAAAGGTCGATATGAGGAAGTTTGATGGAAGGATCTTATTAACATGGATACTACGAATGAACAATATTTTGATCTCAATATGTGCAAAACACAAAAGGTATGCATTGCATCTTTATATTTAGAAAAAAATAAATTTGTATGGTATCAATGGCTTTGCTCCCATTAAAAAATTATCGCAGTCGATTTTATGCGGGAAATGATAGCACATTATGAGGATATAAAGAGCAACACCTTCTTTAGCTAATTGATAAATCTCAAACAAAAGGGTTCAGTGGGGGATCACGTGAGGACTTCAAGTGAATATAAGGGTAAATGATATTCTAGAGGAACATAGGATTTATACATAGGGACTTTAAAAGATAACATCCAACATGAGGTTAGAAACCTTTGGGAACCTAATTCATTGGAGAAGGCATTTAGGTTGGAAAGAAAAATTGAATGTAAAATTATGGTGGTGTTCCATAACCTACAGGTTTACACCACAACAATTGGAATAAAGAAGAAAAAGGGATTTGCCTACGGTGTGATAGAAAATACACTAAAGGTCATAAGTGTCTTGAGAAGAAATTATTTTACATAGATTGAAGATGAGGAATAAAATGAACAAAGAAAATTCAAAATAAGAGGATATACACCAAGAACCAACCCTAGAGAAAGAAGAAATGGAATGCGACCATATCATGTAATGCATTGGCCGGGAATTACCCTCCTCAAACTCTCGAGATAGAAGGACATATCAAGAGAAAAAGGTAATAGTGTTGATTGATTGGGTGGCATATCATATTTTATCCATTGTAAGGTAGTCGAGGAATTGAATTGCTTCTTATACCCGGCTTACCCGAAATGTCAAGTGATGGTTGCAAATGGAGGAACTATAAGTACTTTGGAAAATTCCACCATATCAAAAAAACTATATGGGGGGAATATGTATTTAATAGTACAGACTCTTTCCGATAATGGGAGGTGTTGATGTTGTGCTAGGAGTACAATGGATTCATAATCTTTGGGGATGGTAGCTTTTAATTTTCAATAAATTTTCTTTAAAAAAAAAATTCGGAAGGAAGGAGATCGAATTATAGGGTATCACAGGGAAGCCGGGAAAGATAATAAGCTCTAATTTCATGACAAATCTTATGAAGAAAGAAAAATGAGGAATAATTTCACAATTATGCTCACTAGAAGTTCCAACATCAAAATCATCTATTTCTCCATATCTCCAAAAAGTCTTGGACAATCATTCCAAGGTTTTTGAAACTCCCAAAGGACTCCCACCTATTCGTGATCATGATCATGCTAGTCATTTGATTCCATGAAGTGTTCCTCCAAACATTAGGCCTTACAGATATCCTTATGTCCAAAAGAGCGAAATTGAACGTATGAATGTAGAAATGTTAGAGGCTGGTATAATTCAACCTAGTCAAAGTTCTTTCTATGCTCCAGTAGTATTAGTGCACAAGAAGGATGGATCATGGCGTATGTGTCCGAATTATAGGGAACTCAATAAGCTCACTATTAAAGATAAATTTCCCATTCCTGTGATTGATGAATTATTGGATGAATTACATGGAGAAATTTATTTTACCAAGTTGGATCTTCGTTCAGGATATCATCAAATTAGAATGAAGACTGAAGATATTCTGAAAACAACATTTCGAACTCATGAGGGTCATTATGAATTTTTGGTCATGCCTTTTGGCCTTACCAATGCACCTTCTACATTTCAAGGGTTGATGAATTCCATTTTCAAACCCTTCCTTAGAAAAATTGTGTTAGTATTTTTTGATGATATACTAATCTACATCAGGTCTTGGAAGGATCATGTTCAACATGTTGACAGGGTGCTCAAACTATTGGAGGAGAAACAATTATATGAAAAAACCTCCAAATGTTTCTTTGGAGTACAAGAGGTGGAATATTTGGGTAATATTGTATCTCACGAGGGTGTTAAGGTAGACCCTAACAAAATTAAAGCCATTAAGGAATGGAAATTCCCCACAACCATAAAGCAGTTGCGAGGATTTCTCGGGTTAACAGGGTATTATCGCAATTTTTTTAATAATTATGGGAGAATAGCAACACCTCTAACAACATTATTGAACAAAGATGCATTTTTATGGAATCTTGAAGCAACTAAGGCCTTTTAACATCTTAAAGAGGAAATGTGCCTAGCACCGGTCTTAGCTACGCCAGACTTCACAAAAACATTTATTATGGAATGTGATGCCTCAGGAAATGGAATTGGTGCAGTTTTAATGCAGGAAGGAAGACCCATTTCTTTTGAAAGTCGTCCAATCAAAGGAAAGTATTTACAGAAACCTATTTATGGGAAGGAAATGTTAGCAATACTGCATGCACTAAAGAAATGGCGAACTTACCTAATGGGAAGACACTTCAAGGTAAAAACTGATCATGATAGTCTTAAACACCTTTTGGAACAAAGACTATCTTCAGAAGAGCAGCAAAAATGGGTCACAAAGATGTTGGGTTATGACTTTGAAATAATCTACAAAAAAGGGAAGCTAAATGTTGTTACAGATGCACTCTCAAGAAAGAATGAAGAGGTGGAAGCATTGCTTTGTGCCATTTCTATTATCCAACCAGATTGGATAACCGAAGCAAGAGATGAATGGAAGAAGGACAAAGATGTATGGACACTCATTCAAAAGTTGCGGCAAGATCCTAGTACATCTGATACATTTAGTTGGAAAAATGATTCCTTATGGTACAAAGATCGCTTATATCTTTGTAAGAATTCCCAACTAAAACAAAAGATTCTTCTGGAATTGCACACTTCTCCTTCAGGAGGACACTCGGGATTTTTAAAAACTTACCACAGGGTGAAGAAAGAATTTTTTTGGGATGGCCTTAAATCTGATATTCAAAAGTTTGTGACGGAATGTTTGGTTTGCCAGCAGAATAAAGTTGAGACAATTAAGACCCCGAGACTTCTACAACCTTTATCCATTCCAAGTCAACGTTGGGAGGAGATTTCAATGGATTTTATCACAGGTTTACCTAAGTTCGAAGGAAATAGTGTCATCATGGTGGTAGTTGATAGACTTACCAAGTATGCACACTTTTGTGCATTATCTCATCCATTTAAAGCAAGTATAGTTGCTACTACATTTATGGACACAATTCAAAAGCTACATGGAAACCCAAGGGTTATTGTGAGCAACAAAGATCCCATTTTTATTGGAAATTTTTGGACGGAGTTATTTTCTTGTTTGGGTACTCAATTAGCTCATAGCTCATCTTATCATCCTCAATCTAATGGTCAAACTGAGATAGTAAATAAATGTTTGGAAGGATATCTTCGTTGTTTTGTATCTGATAAACAAACACAATGGGTCAAGTGGTTACCTCTACCTGAATGGTGGTATAACACTTCCTTCCATACTGCAGCAAAAATGACCCCATTTATGGCACTTTATGGATATCATCCACCATCCATCATTTAAGACAAAATTCTAAGGTTCAGGCAGTGGAAGATCACATCGATCATCAACAACAAGTTCTCCAACTCTTAAAGGATAACCTAAATTTGGCACAAAATCGAATGAAACGACAGGCAGATCAACATTGTAGCGATAGATTTTTTTATGTAGGAGATTGGGTATTTTTACAGCTACAACCATACAAACAAATTTCCCTCAAGCAAGCTAAGAAAGATAATAAATTATCACCAAAGTACTATGGTCCTTACAAGGTGTTGCAAAAGATTGGTACTAT